>WEKY01035143.1:16208-62839 GCA_013390045.1 Picathartes gymnocephalus
TTGCACCTTTCCCTTTTTCTTGGGGAGTAGCTTATCCTTTTTGTCTTTTAACCTCGTGATTTGGGTTTGTTTGATTTTTTTATCATAGCAGAGTTTCAGTCTATAGCAAAGCCAGCATAATCGTTGTCCCGATGCCACAGACGTCTTCATCATACAAAGCAGAACAAACAGAAAGAATGTGAAAAAAACCATCAAAAAGTATATGATGTGTCCTTGAAATCATTACTAGAGAAAAACACAAGGAAAATAAATAAAAACTTCCGAAATTCCTGTTCAATTAAATTGCATAAATAGTACCTGAAGCAACAGATACTGGGACAGAGCTGTTACAGCTAAAACAGCTTACACACATTTTATATCTAGAAATCAGAATTCTTTCCATCAGTGCATTCATGAATCTTATGCACTAATTTAGCTACAATGCAGCAGAGCTCACACTGCAGTAATAGAATATTGATTGTACAATGTTCGGAGACAAAGAACTCATGTTGTTGAACTTTACACACATGCATGTTGTTGCAGTAAGAAATCCACATCAATATTCCTTGCCAAATGTATCCGATCAGCACTGGGCCTGCTGATGATTTAATTACCAAATACAGGATTTTTGGTGGGACAGAGTAAAATTCTCATTAAACTAAAATTCCAGTAATGGAAATGACCTTGAGTAAAGGAAAAGATTAAATGTTCAAACTCCAAAAAGTGTGATGCTCATTTAGTTTTTCTTCCTTGCTGTTTCTTAATATATAGCAATATACTTGCTAGGGTTGCCAGGGACTTCTCTGAAGATGAATAATAAATCTGTAGTGCAAATTTCACATCCTAATTCAAAGTAACCTGCATTTTTGTAGGTCTTCATGGGTTTGAAGCCCAGTGTTAAATGAGTGATAATGAACCAGTGGTCACTGTACGAGCATTATTCCTCAGAACAGCTGCCCAAAACACTTCTTCAAAACAAATCAATCATAATACAGGAGTAATTTGAAAGTAATGCAGGCTGCTTGCCCCACATTCCTCGCTCCTACCTCTCCTACAGGCCACACATCCCACTCAACAGCTGGGAGGCACCTCCAGCATCCACTGCTGCTCAGTTCCTTGCTTCTGTTTCACCACTGAATCTAATCACCCACAAAAAGGTCATCTCTTAACTCCTCTGTAGGATTTCCTGACAGTGGCATGAATATAACATCAATATTATATGTATTTTTAAGGCAACAAGGCAATTTCTATGTAATGGCAGTTATTAAAAAAGGTATGCAGAGTCAAGTTTTTCTTTGAGGCTTTGTTTCATTGGTGGTGGTGGAGGGAGGGTTGGGCATTTAATCAACTATCACTGACAACTGCTAGACAAAATACTGGACTGATAGTCTGATCCTCTAGGGCAATTTCCATATTTCTGTTTTATCATTTGGGAAGGAACAACATTACTCTATTTTGTTCACTGAGCAATATCGTATCGATGATGTATTATGAACATACACATCCATTGAGCATTCTCCGGGATTGCAAGAATCTTTTAAAAAATCACTGGCAATAACTTTGAGAGACTCAGAATTCTTGCAGTAAATTTTAGCTATGCAATGCACAGAACTTTATAAGCAAACAAGTTCTGTATTCTCACATTTCTGACTACAGATGTATTTCAGTAGCCTGTGTAAAAGCGTTTACTGTTAAAATAATCACATAGAGTGAGATCCTGCCCCCATCCATTTGCTTCTCCTCTCCCATTATGCTTTTACTGTCCTTTCATCCTGCAGAGACAAATGTTGATTACTCCCCACCAATTTCCATTTCCCACTACAATATACAACACAGGGGTAAAAAAATATTACGACCTGTGTTTTGTCATCTCCTCTGAGTTCCCAGTAGCTGTTAACTACAACATTTGATTTCACAGGCAAATCTCCTTTAGAGGAGGAGAGATTGGCACCATTAGAAGTTCAACCTTCCACCAGTAACAAATATTTCCTTTAAAATGCTTATAGTTATTTAGAACCTAGACATGTCTTAATTTGACCTATAAAAACATAGTATCTATCTTTCCGATTAGTATTCCTTATGGCCGTTTATGTAATTACCTTAAAAGTGTTTACAGAAGATACTGCTTGCAACGAGCTTTTGTATCCCTTTGTATTGTCCCTTCAAGGCATTAGTTTCATATACTGCAAAGCATAAGAAAGATGCCTTTATTACCACAATTCATTAGAATGTGCTAAACAGTGCCAAATGAAGAAGCATTTTTTACAATTATTGTTATTACCTAGTGTAATTTTCATTTTGCTGACTAGAAAAAAAAGTTATCTTTTAAAATTAAGCTTTTGTGGAAAAGAGGTGTTATTATAAACCCTCATGCAGAAAAAGCCTGAAGGCTCTTTAATTTTGCTACTTTGTGTTTGAAATCTATTAACCTGTACAAGCACCAGTTTAAGTAATCTTGAACATTTTTGCAAGAAAAGTGCACCAAACTTATCTACCATCTAAGACACCGGCATGGAAAAAAAAAAAGTAATTCTGCTGGAGCTAGTTTCAAAAAAATAATCTTCCCACAACTGGAAATATTTTTTTAGTGGATGGACAAAGTACACTAAGAGTTTTCATTTTGCATTCCACATTTTAATAGTTATCAGGATTCAAATGACAAATGGAATAAGTACCTCCTAAATTGTTGTGGAGCAGCTTCTGAGGGAAGAAAAAGCTATAGAAGAGCCTATCCGGAGTAGTTCCCTTAGGATTTTGGGCAGTGGAAGAGAAATTCCTGCTGCAACACAGAGAGCTAAGGAAGCTTCATGTTTGATAGTATTCTTTAACCCACAGAGTCAGAGTCCCCAGCAGTTGCTTAAATGGGGGGATACCTCTTTTCATTTCTCTGAACACTTGTACCTGAGAAAAATTTGTTCTGGCAAACAGCAGGGCTACCTCTTTTTGTGTGTCCATGGGAGAAACACAGATGGAAGAAGTTGCAGGACAAGGGATTTAGTCCCAGTTGCCCAGCATGGCCAACATTTTGGGCCATTTCCTCCACATGCTAACAATCTGCTGAGCCTAGAATGTGTTGCCATGTCTCTTCTCCAGCACAGGGAAGAGGTCTGTCTGAAAGACTGCATTTGCACAGGCAGAATTCAGGATTGAGAGATGAGCATCATAAGACTTCAATAAAAGGAACAGCACAAGATGCATATTGCATGTAAAATCAATAAACTTTGACCCAGTAACAACGACAAAAGCTGAAGAAGGCCCTGAGGAGGCTCAGAGTGAAGAAGTTTTACAAAAAATATAAAATTAATTACGAAAATAGCTTTCTGTGTCTCAGAAACAATGTCTGCAGTACAGAAGGTGGAAAAACCAGTCAATATTCAGGACTCCTTAGTTTCATTGAACAACAACAGCTCACCAATGAAAATCTTGCATGCCCAAGGAGTTGATATGCTGTGACAAGATGGTTCTTGAGGACTTCCAAAGCAGAGAGACTTTATTCACACTAGGAAACAGTCAGTTGTTTTTATCTGTATTCTAAACAAAATAAATTAAAATTATGAATCTGCAGAATATCAGCAGTCAGCTATGATGGAATCATCAGAACAGGGGGTTCAGTGAGTTGCAGCACTGACAATATTCTTTGACATATACACAGTTGTAAGAGTCTTTTATGGAAACCCTGAGACCAAAATCATGGAAATCATCATGCTCAGAGAGCACTGGCTTGTCCCTACATATATCTATAAGGTATATAATGCTGAAGTATCTGAGAAGCTGCTAGTATTTTCTGGTGTGGGTTCCCTCAGAGCCACATAGATCCTCTGTGTATCAGATGGATATCTATATCATCTCCAGGTCAGAGAAAAGAGAAACTCTGACACTAGAGGAGACCAAAAATTTTCATAGAATCATAAAATTGTCTGGCTTAGGAGAGGCCTTAAAGATCATCAGTTCCAACACCCCTGCCCTGCATAGGGACACTTTCAACTAGACAAGGTTGACACATTCAGCCTGGCCTTGGCCACAACAGTGTAACCTGTTCCATTGTCTCAGAGGGAAGAATTTTTTTTCTAATATCCAATTATCCTACAGTCTTTCAGTTTAAAGTCATTCCCCCTTGTCCTATCACTACATTTACTACATGAGGGAAGACAGAAAAAGACCAAAGAAACATGCATTAAGGGATATCTGTGTTTGGTGAGGTACTACTCTTGTTTCAGTGACAAACAAAGGCTTTTACAGTTAGATCATGAATAGAACAAAGTAATTGAGGCGAACCTAAGAGAAGAGCAGACAGGATTTAGACTCAAGAGACGATGTGTGAATCACACTTTCATTCTAAAAATACAGGCAAGGATGTCCAATATCAAAAACTACATGCCACAAATGTCAAAGACATTAAAAAGTATTTGGCAGCCTGTGCTGCAATTGGCTCTAGACCATTTTAAAGTAAAATAGCTTGCCAATAAAAACTATTACCATCATCAGGGTTTTATGTTAAGGTAGACACTGTGTGGTCAAAGAAAATGCAGACTTGATCATTTTTTTAAATGGTGTCAAGTGAGGGTGCATTTCCCTTTAGCACTGGAACCAGCTGCACAGTTAAGACAAGCATGTACACAGAGCAGGCAGACACAACATTGGCACTGCCTGTCTTGACTGCACATTAGAAGAATTAGGTTTTAAATAAAGACATAACTCTTCCTAGTAACAGAGTAAGTGGTTTGGAAGCTGTGGCCAAAAAAGATTGGGTTAAAGCTATGAAAAAATTTAATTTCAAAGGTCCACAAATATTTGTGAGAACGTGTTTTCCCCTCTCCTCTTTCCTTGAGTAGGACATTTTGCCAGGCCCCTGACAATTTAATCTGAATAAACCTCCTCTCTCCTTATGGCCCGGAAGACAACAGCTCCCTCACCTTCTGAAGATATGCCCCAGTTCTTGCTCAGCTCTTCTCCATCGACATTTTTCTAGAATAAGTGCTCCTTTAAGGCAAACCCAGGTAACAGAAATCAGATTACATACTTTGAAAGAGACAGGATTTTTTTCCCCAGGAGGGAAAAACATTACTAATTTGTAAGGCCAGACTACAGGTTCTCAATCCTACTCCCAATTTAAAATACTAATGTGAAACCTGGAAATCTACCCGTGCACAAGAAGGCATCAAAACGCCTTCAAAAGCACATAAATCAGGAAAATACCAGGCAAGTAGGAGATTAATTTTTAATGAACGTTATAGCTGGCCACAGAGTTCAACAGCCCTCTATTTCGAAAGGTACCTAGAAGGAAACGTGGGACACGTTAAAAACAAGCTTAGAATCTGTCAATGTCGATGTATCATTGGGCAAATGATGGTGAGGGAGTGAATGGACAGTCATCTGTTAAACAACATGTTGGGAGGAAACACAACTGTTTTAACAACAAATAGCAGCGAAAGGATACAAGTGAACCAGCCCAGACAACACAGGCACAGCTCTACCAGTGCTTAAAGCAGTGTTTGGCCATACAGGAAAGACTCAAACCTGCCTATTGGCTTTTAGGATAAATCAAGATTTAATTCATCACACTGCAGTAATTGATGCGGTACACTGGCTTGTAGTCAATTCTAGGAAGCTTCTGGGTGTAGTTTGTAATGAAACCACTGAAAAATGGAATTCAGGAGTAGTCAAAGGGGGAATACTTGAGCAGACAGTGTACTCTTGAGTCTGAGGAGATTGGAACAAATTCCAGCCTCTTGAGATGTAATAGAAGTTCCATTAATTTCAAAAGCATCCAATTGTCTTACAATTGCAAAAGGTCCCTTAGGGACAGAAGCAGGAATAGGGCTGAACAAAAAACTCAAGATGATTTTTTCCTTTTTTAAAAAATTTTAATCTCCAAATCCTTTAGTCATGCAAAAATTCCACTTGCAACATAACATAATTCCTTATTAACGAAAGCAGTCCTCTCTCTTTAAATTTTACGAAACACAGCATTCTAAAATAATCAAGATCAATTTTTGAAGCAGAGAGCTAATGGTAAATTAAATACATTACAATTCTTAATTATTTGAGCAATTTTAGCCAACTTTTCAGTGTGATTCAACCCCTGCTATTTTTGTGTGCCTTTTTTCCATAGGTCTCATTGAACGAGAACTGTAAATAGGACATTTAACTGACATCTTTACTAAACAATACTTTTCATGCGTTCTTGAGAATTCTGTATGTGTATATTTTTTCTTATGGATTTCAGTAGCTTTTGATCTCTTTTTATTAGCAATTTATCTGAATGGCACATTCATTTTGAAAACAGCCTTTTTTCTGGTTTTGCAGATTGTGTAAATTTAAAGATAATGTATTCTGTACCAGCTCCCCAATAAGATAAAACATATAATGACATTATCCAGTAACTTGAGTATTTTATTGACTTTATATTCTGGCAGTATGTTTCATGCCTCATTTGGTAGAAAACTCATTAGACTAGTGCAAACCATGTTTTAATGCAATAGGTTAAGACTTCTTCCCCACCTAACCTGAGTTAGTTATTTTCTGTATTTTCATGCTCAAGTTAATAAATTGCAAACATTCAGCTCCTCAGTTTGCTCAGCTCTCCTTTACATACCATTTATTGGTAGCTCTATATTTTGACAGAGAAGGAAGTGATGAAAGTCAAATTATCCCCTTGGGTTCATGGAATAAATGTTGCCATCATATAATCTGTATTCTTATGGGGCATTATATTTTATTGAGCTCTCAAATTGTGACAAGAGCATTCACTGAAACACAGAAATGTCAATAGGAAAGAACACTGAAGAACAAACAGCTGAGAAACTTCAAAGTTTAATGTGTTTTAGTCATGATTTTGGATTTGATAGCTGGAATCAATTGGAAGACCCACTGCTAGGATCTAGTGTATTCTAACACCAGACATAGGTAGATTGCTAAAATGCTTATTAATTATAGCTGGTGTATGTGCATGCATATAAGCATGCACATGCAGCAGGTTTTTTGGTCAACCAAGTGACTATCCAGCTAAGGGAAACTCAGGAGTGGATCCTTCAGCTGTGTTACAAGTTTCAAGACACCTGAGATCAGAGTGTGTCATGACCTTAGCTCCAATGTTCAAAGAACTGACTGTGTCTAGACCTGAAAGTAAATAGAGTAACTAGCAGAAAACACTGAATTCTTGTAAAGGTCATCCAACAAGAGTGAAGTTAGCAACACATTATTTGTGATTATAAAGCAAGACCCGACAGGACTGTGGTTTCATCATGCACATAATACGGGGTGGGAAACACCAATCCTAGTCTTACAATGTAGTTACTTAGGAAAAAATGTGGGAATTTTTGGAAGACAAATTGACAGCTTCAAGGACCTGGCTATGTTAGAGGATCTAGAACGCAAAGAATAAATGCCTCTCTAATAGTCTCTAATTTTTCCTAAAATCGCATCCCTAGATAGGTTCATAGGATTGAAGAATGACAGAATACTTGAGATTGGAAGGGACATCTGGAGGTTATCTGGTTCAACCTCTTCCTAAAGCAGGGTTTCCCAGAGCAATTGCCCAGATCCATCTCCAAAAGGCTTTGAATATTCCAAGAATGGAGGCTCCACAACCTCTCTGAGCAACCTGTGCCAGTGCTTAGTCAGTTATCCTGAGAAAACTCAGGCTGGATGAGGAGGTGCCCTGCTGGCCCAAAGGGGAAAAGGCTTTCCATTATATCCTGTTTGAACCTCTCTTGCTTGGTTCAGTCAATGTTCCTTGTCTGCTCCGTTCCCTCTTGTCAATCATATCCCCATAGGTATTGGGGGCTGTTGTTAGATCCCAAAAAAATTGTCCCTGAAGACAAATCAGACCACATCCCTCAGCCTCTCCTCACAGGGCATTTCCAGGTGTTATCAACTATGCATTTGTCCCCACTGAATTTCCACCAATTTGGTTCCCTAGCTATGTGCATTTGTGCAAATACAGTTAAGGAGGTGTCCCTCTGCATAAATTCTGGAGCAGCCCCTGGGCCACCACAGCCACTGACATGTCTTTTATGACAATTCTTTAGCAAGGGTGGAGCAAATAATCCCCATTTTAATCCGTCCCAGTGAAGTACTGAGAAATTTTCAGGAGAAAAAGTGTATGTACTTATTTCCACTGATTTTACCAGGGTTTGGTATCATCACTTCTGATGTAAGTCACACATTCACTTCAGGTCCACGTGTACACTGTACACATTGCTGTCAGCTCTTAGTGAGATTATTGTAGCCCAAAGGTGCTGTCACAATAGTACAACTAAAAGAACAAAATTATAGGAGTCATTTATAGGCCAATAAATATCACAGCTGAGAGAAAAGGAAAATGCGCTTGTAGTTACTTAGAATTGCCTAAAAAAATTCGGATTTGAATACTAATATAAACGTGCATAGGAATGACAGGAATGACAGACAAAGATAATTGCATTTTGCACCTTTGATACCACCTGCACTCATCTTGTTAATTGTTCCAGGACAAAAGCCCTGAGTATGTTAAAAGAGCTACATTAAAAAAGACACATAACCAACCAAACAAACAAACAAAAACCCACAAACAAACAAACAAAAAAACAACCAAACAAACCAAACAAACCTCCTGACAATTAAATACTTTTTTATTATTATTCCTCAAAGAAGCAATACATGTCTCCCAGGACAGAATAATTCAGTTCTGGATCAGTTACAAATTTTTGAGAGATATATATATATGCACTTAGCCAAAAATCAAGTGATTCTGCCAGGCACTATCTTACCACCTTACTCCTGGTGAGCTCTTCTGTCTCCTTTGGCTTTGAATTCCAATGTTCTGTTTCTCCCACATCATGGCACATGATTTATTTGGATTTACATCATTGCTTATGTGGATCTAGGGATAAACCTTATTACAAATAAAATATCAATTTTTATATACAAGTAAAAGCAGAAAATCACAATAATAAATATAAACAATTTTTGTGCATCACATAACAAATTACAGTCTCTACATAAGGTTTATTTGGTACTTGTTGGGATGACCTACATAATTTAGATTTGGCTTTTGCTTCTCTTGAGTAATGCAGGGATCTCATGCTCATGCTAATAAATTCTTTATATTATATCACCATGTCTCCCCTTTACATAATTCATCATGCATGGTTTGGGTTTTTTTTTTGTCCTGTGTTTCATATCCAGTCCAATGCACTTCTGTTTTCCTGAGGGAGATGGAATGGAGAAAAATACGCAAACAGAAAAGAGAGAGTGTTGGCACAGCACAGATCTTACTTATGCAGGCACACACAGCACACGTTCTCTTTAACTGAAGCTGAGCAATAGTTGAATAATTCTGACCCAGCACATCTGGTTTAAAGCATTGGAACCACTTAAAAAGTTATACATAAAGCAGGAGAAGGAGAAAAGAAAATAATATTAACTCCAGGGTCTTAAAGCACTGCCTTTTTTTTTTTTTTTTTTTCTTTTTTTTTTTGAGAAATAAGTATCCTGCCTACTTGATTCTCCTTAGCTTACTCAAATTCAAAAGTTACAGATGAAGGTCACATCTGAAACATCCTATCAGGATTTCTGAGTGAAGACTCGTTAAAAAGAAATTGTCTCCCCAGAATACAACAATGTGAAAAGACACGTTTATTTGCTTTTCACAGTGTCCCTCATGTACACTCACTTTGCATCCTTATCATGCATACTATTTTTCAAGAGCCTTTAAGGTACTGTGAACAAACTGCAGTATTCTGAAACTAATTAATCTGTGGCACACTTGCAAGAAGAAACTGCATCTCATTATAGATATATACTGCTGTAGTGAAAGAACAGCTTAATCTTCCTAATATCTAGTCTTACAGGGTTTATTACATGGCTTCTGGCATGCTAATTCTTCACTTTTTTGACTATTTCTCTAATGATTGATAAACATTCTTACAAAGATGTTCAGGTGAGCTTATTACTCAGTTTCAAGCTATTTAAATTGTGATTATTAATTCCTGTGAAGTGTAACAAAAGCTAACATGCAGGTGTGAGGCCCAGGTCAGAATCAGAGGACGTGGCATTTCCTGGTGTCCTGCCTTAGCGTCTCAGAGTTTACTGGGTGCTCAGCAGCTACACTGCAACCTTGCAGGTAATACACTAAAAATAATAAGAAAGGGAGCGAGATAGTGCTGTGGTAATAATGTTATGTGACTACAATAAATATTAAAACAGTATCACATATTACTCTGCTTTAAGATTAAAACAACCAGCCATTTGTGAGTGTTGTACCGATCAAGTACTAAAATCTGGGGTTACAAAACAATAAAACGGTGCTGAATTGTACTCCATTAATCTCACTGAAGATAAATTCTTCTACTTCCCGTATCTTCTCTTCCATGCACTAGCATTTTTCCAGTGGTACACAATAGTAGCTACAGAAGGTCTTTGCAGATGAAGTGGAAATATTAATTTTTAAATGTGAGAGTCTACAGCTCTGAAATCTCATTTGTTTTTTTAAAAGTGTTGACCTTTCTGTATTGGTGTGAAACCACAAAGCTGTAGTTCTTCAATGCAAGCACCACCTGGATAATGCAGATTTTATATTTGTCTTCATCTCTTCATAATTCAAACAGTTTTTATAGGTGACTCATGCTACCTACGATACCATTTTCAGAAAAAAAAATCTAGAAATAATTCTCAGATGACTTGAATGTTTGCTAAGTGGCGGATTTACACACAAATACCTGCAACTGTCTGTGCCCATGACTATTAGAGTATGAACAATATTTGTTTTGCATTTGTCATAACTTTGTTGGGTTTTGTTGGTTTTTTCCCCTCTGTTTACGCTGTTTCAGTTACCCTATTAAAGGCCAGATCCAATACCATATGATAGAAACTTTTGCACACCATAAATATTCATTGTCGGAAACTGCAAACAACCATTGCACCTAACAACTATCCAACTCATTTAGTAACTGATTATAACTATCAAATACTTGCACAGAAATGAATGCACAAACATGTGCAGAAAAGAAGACCAGTTTTAGCCATTACATATTTGCAAGGAGTACAATACCCTGCTCAAATCCTTACACAAATATTTGCCCCCGATAGAGTTCCCCCTAGATAGTTCTCCATTTTCTTTTCCCTTAAGTTATTTTTGTTTTCCTCTCAGCAACAGCAGTATTCACAGTGCGTAGCAGGAAAAAAGCTAATTTAGAAGAATGAATCACCAAACCGTTTCACAGCCTGTCAATATAATATCAATACTTCTAATTGCTATTGTTTATGTCATTAACAACCCATTCAAATAAAGCTGTTTAACAAAGATATGTTATCAGGTGTGGTATGTTACCATGGCAGATTCATTGTGGATTCCAGGAGAGATACAGACTTCAGAGGGAAATATCCTCTTACTTATCAAGCAGAGATGTTGAAACCTTGACACCTCCAATTTGCAGAGATCTATGCAAACCTTTCCCTTGGCATGGATTCAAGCCTCCTGAATTTCACTGCGAGTCTTAGGTTTGAATTAGTCCAAACCCCATAGTAATGCTCAGCCAAAATTGTTAATTTATGCCAAATTCACAGAGCTTTGAATGGTTTCCATTTCTTGTTAAATCAGTGCTGTACAGCTGGCTTAAAAATTGGTTCAGGTTTGGCAGCAAACTCACAAATTAAATCTGACTCAGTTCTGTACCCACACTAAGTCGTGCCTGGTAAGTGCAAACCCCCGCAGGGAGGGGCAGTCAGGGCTCCCACTGCAGGGAGACCTGGAGGAGCAGCCCAGGGGCAGATATGGAGAGCACACAGACCCTTCGGCTGCAGCAAGCCTCCCCTTCCAGCCTGATCCGTACTGAAATGACTTAGGGGATGCTAAGAGGCACTCGCTGGTATAAGCATACCCTACTTTCTTCCATGGAGATTCCTCCTCCCCAGGTACTGTCACGTTTTCCTTCCTTACATTTCATCTAGCAGTTCTGTCCTCACTATGATAGCAATTAATATATCCCCATCATCTACCACTGACATTTCAAGGACAAAAACCTCCAGATACTGTTTTTCTTCTGGATTAGAGCTGCCTGAGGCAGATCACAGCTGTGCCAGCTCCCTGGGACTGAGCGCTCTGACCGACAAATGAGGACTGTCCACCTTGGGACAATGGTGGCAGTTCCCACTTCCAGCTTTCTGCTCCCCTGCTCTCCCTCTACTCCACGGGTGACAGAGACCCTCAAGTGGAAGCATGGTGCCACATAACGAGGTGAGCTGGTACTCATCCCCCATTGCCTCACTATGACAGGACACAAGCTATGGGAGTCAAGCAACTGCTGAGCCATCCAACAGGAGGGGTGAGCCCACTCTAAAAAGGAGCAGACAGGCTGAGCAGACAGTCAGGAATGACTGGGGCTTCCCCCTGTTGTAAATCTGCATAATTTCTGAAGGCAGCAAGTCAAGTGTCAGGAATATTAAGTCACCTCTGCTAGATCTGGGGTTTTTGTCCACAAAATTTAAAACGGGATTTGCTAAAACTCAGACACAATTTTGAAAAATGAAGAGGTACATTTTTTCAATAACATTCTCTAATATAAAACAAACCATGAAGAGAAAAGATGTATCCAAATCTTTATTTGTCAAGATAGGAGTGGAATCCAAAATTCACTTCAAACGCAACCTAGCTAAAATTTTTATTTACATTTTATTACAAAAAGTACATTGATATAAATATGTCCCTTATTTTACCCAAACTATTTTGTAAAGTATCCACTTATTTTTCTGCATTCCCAACACCTAAAAGAAAAAGGATATTTAGCTCTATCATAAAGTTGTCTGTTTCAGAAAGTGCCAGCTGATGCCTAAATTCAGTGTCTTTGGCAACCAGTTTGCACACTCTGTGCACCCATATCAAAGCTGTAAAGTTATTTGGCTTAAATCAGCAGCAAAGTAATACAAAATAAAAATAAACATAAACCACAAAACTTCAAACTTTGAGTTTTATTTTCATGATTGCCTGAGCAAAGCACACGGCTCCTCTTTCCAGATGTGCTTACAGTATAGCAGTGCAGCCGCTCTTGGTTTCAGAGCGATGCAATGCAGATGAACATCAGCAAGTGGTCTGAAAACAGAGGGTCTTAATTTATATTTTGTTATGAAAAAAAAAAAAAGGAATAAAACCACCACCACCACCAAATCTTTTCCTCACAATGGGTGTCTTTGCTAGAAATCTTCATTAGCAAACCAATGAGGAAATGGCCCTAGAAGGAGACATGCCTCACCCCAGGGTGAGTTTTGACTCTCAGGGCAGATACCCAGAGCAGAGCTGGAGTAACACCTGTTTCATGTAGCCTCCACATGGCAGTAGTGTCTGAGTGGCTGGCCAAGCACCCATGTCACGCTCAGGACAGTGCTCTGAAAGGTCTATACTTGGACAGCTGAGTTTGTGGGGCGAAAAACAAGGTACCTGGTGTTTTCCGTTCCTCATACCACAATATTCATCTTTATGCTTTCCTCATACTGTTCTGGTCCTCTCTCTCCTCCCATCCACCTCAGCTGCTTTTCTGCCTCAGGCAGATATCAGAGAACAACTCATTGCAGGAGACTTCAACCTGTGTATGGCAGATAAGTGTCACCTTGGTCGTCAGAGGAGTTGTGGATAATGCTAAGAGTCATGAGGAGAATGATAGATTTTATAACAGAAAATTGTCGTGGTTTGACACTGGCCCAATGCCAGGCACCCATGAGAGTCTCTCCCTCACCCTCCCCTGCCACAGCTGGGGAGAGGAGGGAAAAGGAAAAAAAAAATTAACTAGTACTTCATGAGTGAGATAGGGACCGGGAGAAAACACTGCAAGGGCAAAACAGGCTCAACTTAAGTTGCCAAGTGAATTTATTACTAACAGAATTAGAGGAAGATAATGAGAAGTAAAATAAGCCCCTAAAACACCATTTCCCCCGCAGCCCCTCCCTCCTTCTCACTGACAGTGCAGGGAGACAGGGCGTGGGGGTTTTGGTCAGTTCATCACCCGAGATTTTCTTCCGTTGCTCTGGGGGAGGAGTCCTTCCCCTGTGAGACCGTGGGGTCCCTCCCACGGGAGACAGCTCTCCGAGAACTTCCGCAGCGTGTGTCCACTCTCACAAGCAGCAGCCCTACCACACCTGTTGCAATGTGAGTCCCTCCCACGGGCACACAGTCCTCCCAAAACTGCTGCGGCGTGGGTCTCTCCACAGGATGCAGTCCTCCAAGGACAGGCTGCTGCAGCCTGGGAGCAGGGCCCTCTCTCTCCACCCGGTCTCCCACTGGATCACAGCCTCCTCTGGGCATCCACCCGCTCCAGCACGGGCACCTCTCCACAGTCTGCGGGTGGATCTCTGCATCCCCTGTGGATCCCCACGGGCTGCAAGGGCACAGCTGCTTCACCATGGTCTTTATGGCGGCCTGCAGAGGAATCTTGGCTCTGGCGCCAGGAGCACCTCCTCCCCCTCCTTCTCCAGTGACTTTGATATCTCCATGTTGTTCTTCCTCACATGTTCTCACCTCCTGCTCTTCTCTGACTAGAAGCTAACCCTGTGACTTTTGTTTTGATTTGCTTCTTAAATGTGTCGTCGCAGAGGTGTTACCAGCCTCTCTCACTGGCCCAGTTTTGGCCAGCAGCATGTCCATCTTCAAAGACATCAGCCAGTGGCTCTGCCGGACATGGTGGGAAGCTTCCAGCATCTTCTCACAGGAGCCATCTTTGTGGCGCCCCCTGCTACCAAAAACCAGGCCACGCCAAACCAATACCAAAATGTCGACTAACTTTAGCCCAAGCTTCTCACATTTGCAGAAGATAGAGCAAAACAGTGATTTGTGGCACTGTGATGAAAGTAAACGTAGATGCAGTGATGGGCCCTGAAACCAGTGCGTTTTCCTGGTTATTAGAAATATGTGTCGTCCTTTGCAGTGTCTCCACCCACATTCCCTCAGGGATGGTGCCAAAGGAGCTTCACAGAGACAGCCCAGCAGGGCAGCATGAAATACATGGGAAGTATACCAAGAAGGAAAAGTGTGATGGTTTCTAAAGGGACGCTGTGTGCCTCAGTCTGCCCACCCTTTCCTGCTTACAAGAAAGTACTCCTTAATCAAATGCTTTTATCAAACAAATTCAAATAATCCTAATGGATTGAAAGTAGTGTGTTTAATGTGTTCTTGGTATGCTAGAATGGTTTCCATTAATCCTTCACATAGTGTTAAGATTTCAGCCAATAGTCATTCATTGTATTAACTCATTTGGGATTTTTTAGTCATTTCTTTATCTCCTACTGTTTAACACACCACCAAGGATTTTTTTTCATTTCTGCTCCAGGATCTACTTCCTGCTTTATGCTAAACTTAAACCTTTTCTGCATTCATTTTATAATGAATTTATTTCATTTATATATTTATTATCCCAGGTGAATTTATGATGGTTTAAGGATGCAATTGTGATAGTATAACAAAATATTACTGCTTTCACTGAGTTGTAGCATTTCCAAAACTGCCATTTTTAAGAGATATAAACACCTCCAAATTTATGAAGGCTATTACATGTTTAATGACAAAATTAAATGATAGCAAGGAGAGATAGAAATTGATACATTCAGGCCAGGAGTAGAAAAAATCTGAAATAACCAGGATGATCCTTCTGACAGCGAGAAACTCATTTTCTACAGTGTTGCATATGCTCTACGTAAGGATAAGCAATGCCTGTCATCTGACAGAGACACTACTAGGTTTCCCTGTCATTAAACCAGAAACAAATTGCTGGAAATCCAGACAAAACATTTCCTTCAAGATTTGAGTGCGGAACTTTGGAAAAAGCACAATTATTCTGTAAATTATTCTCTGGAATGCTGTTCATGCAAGAAGTTACTGCAGAATGATTTGGTTTACTGTGTACTCATGTTGGTCAGTTTGTACATGTTGACAGTCCCTAAAAAACAAGGTGGAAAAAAAGGGGGAAGAGAGACAAGTGTCTGGGAAACTGGGAGATTTTGAAGTGAGAAGAGTAAATTTGACATTAAAAATGATGAGCAAAATGATCTGATGCAGGAGAGATTGTGACCTTCTGTGCATATATGCAAAGCGAGTTGCCATTCTATTTATGCTGCAAATGGAAAATCATGGAAAGGGGAAGACTGTAACGTCCTCTAGTAACTTATGGAAGAAATGACCTAGTGCATTTCTCTTTGCACAGTCAACATTACCAGTATGTTCCCAACAGGAAAAAGGAAAGGGACTAGTTGAGCAAGACTTGGGCTATACGTAAAAATTGGAAACCCTAACTCAAAAACTTGAGGGGAACAACAAGACCCTGCCACTCACACAGATGATGCCGTTTTGCAGCGGGACAAGGGATAGTCCCTGAGCTCTGAGCATGGCCGAGTTTGGGACACTGGGCCAAGAAATGGGACACTGCAGGGCTTTTTGCCACAAGCCCTGAGGCTCCACCACTCAAAGAGAGAAGAGCATGGAGGACATGCTAGCCCCAAGGAACTCTTGGAGGCAATCAAAGAGGAGTTTCCTTTCTTCCAGATGGGTAAGTGAGACCATCCAACAGAAACCAAAGGATTTAGTGATTTTTCATTCTTCAGCAAGAGAAACTGTGGTTTGCTTTCCCTCCAGCGCTGGGTATTTGAGCTATCCCAACAAAAACACCCTTTCTTCTCTTCCCTTTCTTCCTGCTGTTTTTCCTACTCTGCTCACAGAAAGGTAAATTAGTGTGCAGGGTAGAAAGCAGAGGGGAATGAGGCAGTCATTGCAGACTTATAAGAGGAGACTGACATCTTGGATAACATGATGCAAACAAGAATTCTGAAGCACAGGGAGAAACTAGAAACCTACTATGCCCAAGATAAGTCAAGGGGGATTTTTTTTTCCTTAACATGAATGAGGGATATGGACAAAAAGACCTTTCCTTACATCTTCTTACAGATGGTACTATGACTGTACAGTTGAGAATGATCAGCATTAAACCAAAAGATATGAAGGTCACTTATCTAAACTTCCATCCAGCCCTAAGCAATGTAGATGCTAATATACACTCGTTACTTTGCAAACTCAGAAGACTCATAAAATGGGAGCTAAAATCTTCCATTTTCCAGAATTATTGTGGCATTTTATTAGTTAAGACTATAACACAGAGCAAATTCTCCCCATCATCAGAATATTTTTTTCACACTGATTAAGAAATGAGGACTTTGCAACAAAAGCTCCATTTCAATATTGTTAATTTTTTTATAACTTGCCATATTTTTATGTTATCATTAGACTTCTCAATTTCCATCAGTATATCAACAAAGAACCCTGCAACTACAGCTGCTTTCTAAAATGTCATAACTGTTACTTCACACTTTTTAGTAACACCAAGGATCAGGCTTTGATTACTTTGCATCAGAGCTGAAGGGCCAGGATTAACTTGATCTTCTATGACAAGGTGACTTACTCAGGGGGTGAGGGAAAGGCTGTGGATGTGGTTTATGCACTTTAGTAAAGCTTTTGACACCCTTTCCCAAAGCATTACTCTGAACAATCTGGCTGCTTATGGCTTGGCTGGGGTTTTACCCAGCTCTCTGGGTAAAAAGCTGGCTGGATGGCCAGGCCCAGAGAGTGGTGGTGAATGGAGTTATACACTGTGGGCAGCAGCCACAAGTGGTGTCCCCCAAAGCTCAGGATTGGGTCCTGTCCTGTTAATAGCTTAATCAATGCTCTGGATGAGGAGATCGAGTGTTTCCTCAGTCAGCTTGCAGGCAGTACCAAGCAAGAAAAACATTTTGGTATTGGAGCATGACCAGAAAAGGGCAACAAAGCTAGCGAAGGGTCTGGAGCACAAGTCTTGTGAGGAGTGGCTTGAAGGAGGTAGGGATATTTAGCCTGGAGAAAAGGAGGGTCAGGGGTGACCTTATAGTTCCCTACAATCACTTGAAAGGAGGCTGTAGTGAGGTGGGGCTCACTCTCTTCTCCCAGGTAACAAGTGACAGAATGAGAAGACATGGATTTAAGTTGTGCTAGGGTAGGTTTATATTGGGTATTAGGAGCAACATCTTCAGAGAAGGAGTTATCAAGCATTGGAACAACAAGGTTCTCCAGGGGAGCGGTGCAGTCACCATCACTAGAGGTATTTAAAAAATGCGTAGATGTGTCAGTTAGGCACGTAGTTTACTGGTGGACTTTACAGTGCTGTGTTAATGGCTGGACTCAATGATCTTAAAGGTCTTTTGTGACCTAAATTATTCCATGATTCTATGACTAGTCTCCAGATTAAGATACCTACCTACCTTTATGCGAGTTCATGTGTTGACATATTTAGTTAGTTATCTTAGTCTGGAGATGAATCCCACTCTAAACCCTAAGTAGTGAGATTGCATGGGACTCTGTTAGTATTTCAACTGTGTGCATGGCAATTACAGCATTTTTATTCTTTTTTTTTAGGAGAAGACAGCTGTACAGAAGTTCATGTGACAGCTCACATTGTCTGCACACAAGTATATGCACCCTAGAAGGCAACAGTTCTTTTCTCTGTAGTGATGAAACTTAATGAGTACATAAAATTGTTTTTCTATTTCCACTCATGAGGGCAAACGTTAATAACAGATAACTTGTCCTAGGCTATTGCAGCTTTTCTCTTCATTTGCCACATTCTGTCTAGGCTGTATTATATTTGTCATGGATGTCTCTTGCAAAAAGCAACTGACACTACTAGAATCAAGGTTGTAACAGGTTTATTTATTACTGGTAGAGGTATTTTATTTCATCTTGTCTAAAATGATTGTTATTATTAAAGCACTTTTCTAATAAAATGATTGTTATTATTAAAGCACTTTTCTAATTATGAGGTACTTATTTGTTCAATATTTGATAGTTCTGCAAGATAAAATCTTGCAAAAATCTTGCAATCTGCTCCCACATCAAAGGCCATGGTTTTCATATAGTTTGTTTTCTGTGGGTCCTTTACTGAGGTAACAGATCCACAGAACTTCTGTGATTCTTTTAATGTGACCATACAAATCAGTGGGTAACCTTCCCATTCAAGGTGCCTTTTGACTGAAAATCCACCAGTGCACCTCCATTTTCCAACACTGAGCACTCAGTTTTCACATAGGAGATGTCACTCAAATCAATCTGACTTTCAGTGAGAGCCTACTCTCAAGCTTTCCTCAGGGCATTCCTGTAGTTCTATTTCCCTATATACAACAAAACCTCGCCTCCATGCAGATCTTTGTGAATATTTCACTTCCTTAATACCCCACTTCATCATGAAATATACAAAGTAGGGACATATGAAGTATACCAGAGTTCTCCATGGAGATTGGATTAAACAAAAAAACAAAATAAATAATTCAGCAACACTATGAGATCATATTTTACCTCCTCATCCAATGCAATTAATGGCCAAATTATACTTGTCTGGCTTTGAAAGTGAAGTCCTTTAAATGAGGGGGGTCTTTGTGAATAAGTTACTATGTCTTGGCAACAAACAGAGAAAGAAATTTGTTCCATACTACTGAGATTACATCTGCGTAAACCAAACATCCAGCCCTCTTGGTGAGCAAACTAACTGACAAAACCTAAACCTCAGGGCTTTCCACCAAACTGATTTGCTCTCCCCGTGCTATAGGAAACCGTCCCTCAGCCCCCTCCCTACCCAGGCATCCTGGACAAGAGGAAAGTGATGGGAGCACCAACACAACCACAGCAAACACTGCAGTAGTCAAGGCTCACCACTCCCTCCCACCTCCCCCCATGCCCCAGCAGAGCACTACCAAGGTGCATAAATTTAGGTCTGGTCCTGACAGTTTTATTGGGCCAGAACTACAGTGCTGAATCCACGCTGGATTCAGCTGCAAGCCTGGATAATCCTTCTGGCTTGGCTCTCACCTTGAGCAAGGATGCCTGCGGGAAGTTTCAGCTCCAGTTCACAGTCATGCCAAGGCAGTGGGCTGCACATCTCAGCTGAATTATTTTGCCTCTATCAATCACCTTCTGACTACAATGCACTTTGGTGATGTTCTTCCTTTTCAGATTTGACCTCCTCCTCAAAGGCAGTCTTCTTCCAGTGTATAACCTTGTGCTTGCTGACAAGACAACAGTTAAAGCTGGCTCAGTACAGTCATTAAACTGCCATCTAGTACAGCCATATTTGAGGATATACTCTTTGCATCGACAGTGCTTTGGCTTATCTGTACTAACCTAAAATACTTTATTTTTCATGTCATGTCTAATGTGGCAATCCTCTTGCCCTCTCCTCCCAACCCACAAAGACACTCTCAAGAGCTTCTGTCAAGAATGGGGGTTCTGAATATCCTGTCAAGTTTTGTTTTGGTGGTTTTTGTTGTTGTTGTCGTTTTGGTTTTGGGTTGTTTTTTTTTTTTGTTAAGCAAAGCCTACACAAGCTACCAAAAGTAATTTGTAATCTAAGAAATTATAAGCAGTATAAGGACTCTGATAGAGTAGCCCTGCAAATCAAAGTATTTCCTTGAGTCATATCTGCCCACACTGGCAGGTGACAGGAACATTGCACTTCACTTGGCACATGTAATTATAGTGACTAAATCAGTCTCTCAGTGCAGAGGTGGTCTCTCAAGTCCAGAAACTGTGGAGCAAGATACACACATATACAAAGAAAAATAAAAATCCCAAAACAAAAAGAAACATTAAAGTGATGAATAATGGGGGAAAAAAACCAAAACAACTAAAAGGAAAACATGGTGATTGCCATTCCTTGATGTCTTCCGGGAGCATTAATCAAAGATCTGACTGTGGCTAAGAAGAAACACCTTAACAATCATAAGACATGAAATGCAGTAACTTACTGGTCTACTTCTGGCTTTGAAATCTAAGATTACCTGTCCATCTAAAGCCTTGTACAAAGTCAAATTCATATTGAGGGCTTTTTGTATGTAAAGATTAAAAAAAAAGAAGCAAAAAAGTAAGCTTTTTAACCTGCCCTTCTGTTCCGAAAGAGCAGCAATCTCAGTAACTCAATTGCTCAGTCTGCCAGTAAAAGTAGAAGCACAGAGCAGACAGGTTTCCTGCTTGCCAGCCCAGCACAATTTTGTCCTTTCCATCACACACAGAGGTAGTAATGCAAAGGTTAGCAGGCCAAAGTGTGCACATGCAGGAAAAAACAAGATCTGGTCCTTTTGCCAAGTGTCCCATCACAGCAGGGGGAACAGATGGGAAGATGAGCAAAATCTGGATGCACAAAAAAGCTGCTCCATTGGGCAGCATGCTACCTCTTTGAAAATATGACCTTCCAAAGAGAGCTTCCCCCTAAAATCACTGGGTTAACGTTGCCTTACATTAAAAGGAAATGTCAATAAAAGAATTTGAGGTAAGCGATAAGTCTGATACTTCTTGTTTTGTTCTTGAAAAGGCAAATTTACAACTGAATTAGTCATTAGAAAGCCAATTCACAGATGTGACAAACAAGCGAAGAGCTATTCAAGTCACAGTATCACCAACAGTATTAATGATCTTGGTAATGAAAAGCTGATGAGTATTAACAAGTGTTATCTGACACACAAGATAAATACTATTAAATATGAAAGGTCTCTTTAATTACTTGTGGAGCTTAGCGGTTCATAAAAAACCGAGCTCATTGGTATGCCAGCAACTCCTTCACCTGTCACTGGGCAGGATAATGCCATCGCTCAGTCACTGTCAGCACCACCCTGGCTTTCCACAGCATGTGGAGGCACGAGACTTCTCTTCTGGATCTTTCCATAAGGAAGCCATTGGCTCAAGGGAATTACAAAACCAGTGCTGGTTTAGTTCTGCTGGAGTGGGTGGCAGAGGTGCTGCAGGCTCCCAACAGACAAAAATGTTATCACATTTAAATGGATTTAACTCTGTGTTTGTTTTTCACATGACCTTACAGATGCCTGTGTCATGTTTTTCCCTGACACTAATAGTCACAAAGGCATATTGTAGCTCTTGAAGGAGATTTAAAAAAGCACAGTCCAACAGTCAATTCCTGACCAGGTTTGTAATTTAGAATTCAGCAGGCTTTTGTTTCAGTGCCTGTGATAAACACTTTGCTCAAATGCTTATAAATACCTGTCCTGCTTTTCACTGAGATGGCAAGTGTCAGTTTAAGAAAAAACATCTTTTCCAACCTTCACACTTCTTTACACCTGTGTTTTTATACCAAAATTTAAAACAGCAGATAAAAGAAGAGTCTTTTTCATCTTAATAGGCATCATGCTTTCTTAATATTTGCTGTGATTCAATTAAGTTGTTTTGGTGAATGAAATTTGACCTGCCCTCATGAATAACAGAACAACTTGCTACTACTTCTACTCTACAGCAGGAGCACAAGAGAGAAATAAAATTTTATGAAATTGCACCTCTGGCTATACAGTCCCATCAACAAGCCTGTTTAAATATTCTCATATTTAACCTAAAAAAGCTGAGTTATGTTCACACTAGTTTGGAGGGTAGGTCTGAGGCCCAGGGCATCTCTTGCAGGGAATGGAATAACGAACCATTCAGACACAAAGGGATTAAAATCTCAGATGAACTATATTCTGTGCAGTATTTTCTTAAATAAATCAAGTTTCAGTTTCTATTAAATTGGATCATCGGTCTATTTATGTCTTAAAGACACATATATCGATATAATTTGTCAAAAATATAATATATATTAATTAAATTTCAATAGTATATATACAGTTATAATTAATGTACTGAACAATCACTGTTTCATTTAACAGAGAACTAAAATAAAAATAGTCATAAGGCAAGGTCCCCTGAACATTTGCTATCCAATCTCACTTTTTTGTTTTCTGAGGAAGAAGAAATTACCTCCTAACAGGTATGTATATAAGACACATATAAAAATATTTGGGGTGAGTTTCTATGTATGTCCTCCCAAATTTCCTGAATTCGCTCAGATAGGAAATGATGTTTCCTATTCTTTTTTCATTTATTTAATATTTATTAAAAGAATGGTTTGTATTTCATTGAAAACGAATTCTAACCATGGTAGAAAACAAATTGGGAGCAAGTCCTAGAAGAAGGAACAAGAGAAGGGAGAGAGTGGGGTAGAGAATGAATTAATGAAGTAGCTCCACTTCACTTACCAGTTGTTTGAAAACAGACGTAAAATCCACTTCTCCCTGGCTTGCTGAGTGACACTTGAGCTGTAAGTCCTACCCTGCTCATTTTCACTGTACACCACCAGCACTGGAATGCATTTGTGGGGATTAGTGGTGCTTTGAGTGCTTTGAGTAGTTATTTGGGTGTCACACAGGTAAGCATCTATGCTGACAAGCACTAAGTGTGCAAACTCCAGTAGGAACCGAGACCCTGTTGTGCCTCACAGGATGGGAATTTTACATTTGGTGCTGTCACTTGCTGTGGAGTCACTTTTGGCTTCTTCTAACACAATTATGCAGTACTGTACAACAGATTCCACTCCTAACTGGCAAGAGTTGCAAGACCTTACCCTGTAAAATGCAATGTTTTTACCTTGATATGTTCCACTCTATTGCTGCCAGGAGCTAAGGACCCTCAGCCCTTCCAGGAGTTGCTCAGATCACCTCAGGATCCAGTCTGCTTCAGCCTATTAACATACCCTGCACATTATATTATTATCACCATAGAAACAGCTATAAAGTGCATTTGACTTAAGGAATAAGCACAATTAATATTTTATAGCTCAAATTTAAAATGCTTTTAACCTCTTATAATCAGAACCAGATACTCACAGATTTTAAAATGATACAGCATTTTTTTTAAGTTTTGAAGCTGCCTCCATTAAAATCACTGGAGGTGTTAAAGACATGCCTTTGACTTTTAATAAGAATGAGGTAAACTCTTAAGTATCTGATCTAACCACAGGATTTTTTAATGCATGATGGGATATGATACCCCCATAAGAACATGGTAAGAGTTTCACACCTTTACAATACCAAAGAACCTTGACGTATTTATTACTCGCTTTGTACTGCCCTAAGCATTTGCGAGGCCAAAAGGTAATGCTAAAAGGAGGGGGATCAGCAAAAAAAAAACCACAGCATGAAAAGGATGTGAGGTTTTTCAGAGTATCAAAAGGAGATGAAAAGTTTAACATATTTAATTATGGAATTTCTGTATTATAATTTCTGACTTATAATTTAAACTATTGAACTGAATGCTGTAATTTATTATACCTTTGCAGCAGCATGTTAAAAACACAGCACGTAACTGTGTGACAAAACTGGCCAACCATATGGACAATCCTGTCTGCAGATACCCACCTGAGTCTACCTGAAGAAGCAACTCATTGCATTACCAGGACTGTCTTTGCATGATGCTTCTGGGTGGCAACATGCATTAAATATTTCTCGTCACTTGGCAGCTCACAGGGCAGCTCAGTGGCACTGTGGGAAGGAGGCAAGCCACAAAACTGCACAATAAGCAGCTTCAGCATCTCATTCTGAGCTCACTGTCTTCCTTGGGGAAAATCACAGAGTAAAAGCAATGTGCTTTGTGGCATGTTACTGTGCACCAGATCTCTGGGTGCCTTCAGATACGTGCCAGCTTAGATCACCAACACAAACATGCACACAGGAGATACACAATACGTGAGTTGTCCTACGCAGCAGATAGGCTGACATCCTTGAGGCAGTAAAGCCAGGGAAAACATGTTTGTGTCCCGTCCTCTCAGTGAGTTTAGCAGGCTCTTCCTTTGCCCAGAAGGCACAGTCAGAGGACCAGTGGAACACTGTTTGTGTTTATTGCCACCTCCATGCCTGCATTTCTCCGAAAGAAAAACTCCTGCTGGCTCCAATGTTGCTGTTTCAGAGAGAAGATGTTCTTCAATATCATCTGGGGAGGTCACCATTCTCATCAAGTGAAATACCACAGATGATGCAAAGACTCTGAGACAAAAACATTTTCTCTCTAAGGGAATGGAATTGTAAAAAGAAAGAATTAAAGGCTCATCTAGTAAAAGTTTACAATGTGTTTGATCACACAGCAGTCTGAAACTGCCTTAACTTTCTCTCTGCTTTTAGTACAAAGTACAACACAAAGCCTTTAAAGGCAAAAAAACCCAATGTACAGAGAAATACCTCATACATAGGGGCATTGTAATTCACTCTGAACTTTGTTATGGTTTATATTTTGTTCAACTCTGCCTTAAAAATGATCCCTTAAAATCACATAGATTTGTAACTACAAGTAAATGACAAAAAATATCTGTAAGCTGTGTGACAAACATAGTGAGAAAAATCAACCAAAACTTAGTACTTGGAACTATAAACTGCAGAAATATTAAGACCTTATGTAGTAACAATTTAATAGTATGCCATCTGGGAAGTAAACACAAATGACTAGGAGTGTTTATTTTCCCATTTTAAAACAACCCCTCCTGCTTTTTCATAGGGTTGGTTTTGTTTTGGGGTTTTTTGTTTAAAAAACAACAACAACAAAAAACTGCTGAAAAACACTGCAAGAAGACATAGAAAGTTTAACATATTCCCAGAGAAATGTGAATCTATCCATCTATCTGATATATGTTGTAGTATTATCATCTTTACTCCACTATAGAAAGCAATGTCACAAGAAGCAATAAATACCTACCTATTTAAAATGGAATTAAATTCGGCTAAGAACCTGTTGGCATGTTTATAGTTGTACTCTGCATTCTTCCATTTATTTACAAGTTTACATCAAAATGCAGCTATTACAATAATTGTAAAGCATTTCAGGGAAACTGGTGATATTTTACCCTTCTTTTATAGGCAGTTGGGCAGCAGACACAGAAATGTATCAAGAAGCAGTCCAAATGTACACAGTGAACTATTATCAGAGGCAGAAACCAAATTCAGAAACCTGACTAGGGGAGAAAATAAAGCATAAAACTTGAGTTAAAAAATGATTGCATAATTGTTGTGGAAAAACACATTGGGAAAGATCCCCCAGTGTCTCCCATGGGACATAGAGGATGTTCAGGGTTTTGCTGTCAAATTCAGAGATACAACAGATCTCTGCTCCACTGCAGCTGAACAGTTCTGTACTTGTATCAGATGTGGGTAGGAAAAGGTCTTGTCCCTGGGCAACAATAGATTATTAGGATTTCCTTTCCATGTGAATGCCCCCAATACTCAGCTACAACTCACAGCTAGTGCCTTCACTCCAAATAAATAAATAAACAAAATGAACACAAAGAGACCTCATTTTTCTCTCAGTATAAACCAGGAAAATAGAAGAAATATCAAAAATTTTCATGGAAAGTAAAATATCTGGGGTGTTATATCTGGAAGGTATAAACTCTCCAAAAGGTATTTTTTTCTCCAGACCATGCTACTTCTGTATGCTATGACTTCTATATCTTTCTGTCAGAGAAACATAGAAGCAGTAGGACTGGGAGATGCAGCCAACTGCAGCCACCTGCAGATACTAGAAAAACCACAAAATATTTACTGGAGCAACAGATGCCGATGTCTAGCTTAGTACAGAAACTGAGGAGAAACAGGAGAGGAAAAACCCATAAGGAAAGCTTCTGTGCTTAACTTACTGAAGGATGGAGAGATTAAATTAAAAGATGGCTAAATAAAAATGCAAATCTGTGTTCATATGTCTTTTCTGGAAGGTATAAAATGTGCAGAATAAGCAGGAACATATAGACTGTTGTTTTCCCTTGACTAAAGCCACAGTAATATTTCTGGTCTCAGAAATCTTCACTCTCATTGAAAATGAGGTGTTCCTGACAGAAGTTTCACATTTTAAAAGTTTTCAGCCTGAGGGTCAGAGCTGCAGCTCTTATGAGTCAATAATGTGAAGTGAAACAATGTAAATAATTAAATCAATGGGAAAACTCCTAGAGAATCTAGCTCCTTGGGGACCATGCCATAAGACAGCAAGAATACATCCAACAGAACTGAAATCCTGGGAGGAAAATGAATTTAGGAAAATGTGTTTCTACATCTCTTAATGTAAAAAGAGCTGTGGAAGGAATTCAGCCATTTGTCACTACAATGCCCCTTGTGAAGATGCAATGACCCACCTCTCCAAGGGCCCAGACTAGTAGCGAGGTGTGACATTTGTGCAGGAGAGCAAATTGTTACTGGTGAGAGAAGATATATTGCTTGATTGTTAGGCATATTGACAATAAACCTATATTTTCTGACAATGAAGACTTTTAAATTTAGTTTTCAAGGTAAGAGGGAAAGAAAACATGTTGGGCATGAGAAATACACTGCAGGAATGAACAGATGGTACTGTAAATAGGAATAGGTCAGAGCTTTCTTCTTGCTGATTTCTTCTCAAAGGTTTCATTAGATCAATGCCTAGAAAAGCTGAGCAAATTGTAAAGGCTGAATAAAAAGCAATATGGAGTCATTTGAGAAAAGTTGGGTTATATGTAACCACAGAAAATAAAACTAAATGTATTAGGAGTGTAAAAATATCTCTGCCTGTCATGTAAAGAAATACATCTGTTTACCTTCCTTTCCATCATTTGCCTTTTCCTTTTTTCCAGTTTAGTGGAATTAATTTGGGTTTAGGGGATCCCTTCAACTCCACTCTTTGGCCACAGCTTTTGGGGGATCCAAAATTGCTGGGTATTATTCTGGAACTATGAGCTGGGGATTCCTTACCATACAGCTTTATTAGACAAAGAAGTAAAGCACAGACTGACTTAGTGACTTGCACAAGGCAACAGTGGAAATCTGGAGCAAAAATGAGAAAGAAACCCATGTCTTCCCAAGCAGGATTCAGCACCACAACACATGGATCACTCTTTTGTCACTATGTCAGTATTATCATAGAAACAGAACAGGAATTAAATTCTGACAAATAATCAATTATGTAAACAAGGCAATCTGTCCTGGGGAAGGAATGTTTTAATCACCATTTTCCCATCAGTCTTCCTCCAAAGCCCCATAACTATGGTATTTCAAATCAGGAGCTCAGATCTAGCAGAATAAAGCAGAAAAAGATACAAGTCCTTTAGGGTTGTGACTTTAGTGAACTTCACTGTGGTTAAAAAAATGCAGTAATTGTCCTCTGCATAACTGAAAGGCTAAGGCTCATTGGAAATTCACAAGATGATTTCTGATTTCTAACTGCTTATTGCTTCTCAGTTCCTGGTATCTTGTTAAGGACAGGAGAATCACCACTGCTGGTCACTCTTTTGAAATTATAATGAAAAAGTTAATTCTCTTGGAACGAATCAGATATTACACATCGTTCTACAATTATTCTATTGAACAAAGGTCTCTCTAAAGAAAAATTAATCTAACACCTCTAAATGATGCTGTCACATGTATTTTCAATTGTCACAAATAAGAGACCTATTCACCCTCTTAGCATCAATTTTTGCTGCATGGTTTTGTGAAAATAGTTCTCTTCAAAATTCATAAGATCTCTGTGTTAATTTAATTTCAGCTGTTCTGAAAAAAAGATATTAGTACTTTACCAAAGATATGGACCTCATTGTTTGTAATGAGGACTGCCCAATAGTTGGATGAGTTCAAAGGATCCCTGCCTTTTTAAATTCAAGACTGAATAGCATTATATCTTCTTTTGAATGCTGGAACTATAAAACCATCTGCCTGTACAGTTGTTCTAATTTCTCATTATTTTAGGCTGCATAGTATGTGTTTGCTATTTTCAATTATAGTGCTGAAATTTACATCCACTGGCATAAGAGATGGAAACTGAAAAATCTTAATGCCTACTAAAGGCTGATGTGCTCAAGAGAGAGCAAGAAGCATAACAAGTTGGCATTAATGCCCTTGTCAGTGATTTTTTTTCACAGTAGATGGGTTGAAACTTGTGCTTGCTGATGATAGACGTATTAAATCATATGTCTAGAAGCCTTGACTCAACACTTCCCAGTTGCAAGGCTCTGCTGGTCTGTCTTGTGGTTCGAACATGCTGAGCAGAGTACTTGCATTGTATTGTAATGCACCCAAAGATGAAGGAGCTGCAACCACGAATTCTCCTCGTAATGGACACCTGGTAGGCACCTTGTGTTTTTCAGACTGACCAAAATAATGTAACCACTGATAGACATAGAAAGAAGCTGACATCCTGTGATGTTCCTGTTGACATACCCTTAAGGAAATCCCACCACATTAATGAACTAGTATAAAATGGTGTAGAAAGGAAAGGAAATCCATATTTTAAGACCAACTCCTTGCTGGGAATCTTAGAAATCCAGACCTGGTGTAGTGCTTTTCTCTGAGATTTCCCGCACCTGTGTTTTATTTTCTCACCTCCCTCCCGCTGAGATCCAAGGAAACAACTGCCTACAACCTTGCCACTTGTTGCTAAGAATTTTCCATGAATCAAGTGAATTAAAATTTCCTGCAGAAAAAAACTGGTGGCCTGCTTCATCTTTCTGTTATCCCTTCGCACAAATAGTGTTGGATGTCTACACAGGGCATTTAGCTTAAAATGTAATAGCGATTACATCTTTTAAGGGGGAACCTAAAATGTTCTATATGTATTTCCTAATTGTAATTGAAGAATGTTTATACAGCCTCTTTAAATAATTGTCTCCTAACTAACTTAAAAATTATACTTCTAACAAGCGACTAATAAGCCACTGCAGTTAGCAGTATAAACTTTTTCCTAGCAGAAACAGAGATATGGTTTAATTGTGTCACAGAATATGATATTTAAATGAAGTTTTATTTAAATGAAGTTAACGCTGTCTGTAAAGTGTTTTCAGTATTTAAAGGCCGGAAAAAATGGTGAGGGGTTCAATAAACTACTTGCTACTTCTGTTACTGGGGAGAAATCTCAAAAAAAAAAAAGAGCAACTCACACCTATGCAACATGTCACCACAGTCAATCAACAGTATGTTCTGCTTTAGATGTAAGAACTATATGTCAGAATGCAACTGAAAATTGAGCATTGGTGTTCTCTCCCATTGACCACAAAAACACATTTGTCTCAGCGCACTGACAGCCAAACGAGCAGGAATGCATGAATGATTCTTAGGGATGGCACTTGTGAGTGTAATTCTTCCCAAAACCTGTTCAAAGACACATCATCCTTGGAACACATAATTCCTAATTCTGTCAAGTTTGGTGTTTCCACAGGTTATCTCTCAAGTCACCGTCACTTGTTTAACCTAATAGTGTCTTGGGACAACTTCAGAGGTTAACTGGAACATGAAGATACTTTGGCTTTCTCCCTCTCTGCACATTCACTTCACTTCAGCTGCAGGTCACACCCTGCTTTCACACTTCTATGTCCACATCAAGCAGTGATCCAGAAATAACGTGGAGCAGAACAGGCCGGACCTGAGCTGGCTTACAGTGAACACTGCCCGGCCAAGCTGACCCTGATACAACAAAATGTTTGAGAGCATTCCTGGCCTTCATGCCAGCCACCTCCACACTCCTGTACCTGTGTAACACTTCCACTAGTGCTCTCACTTCTGGTTGAAAATTATCTGCCTGCTCACACCCCTGCTCAGCCCCACCCTGCTTTGCTTGGAGGGTTCCTGGCTTCACCCATTGTTGTTCTCAATGCAGGGGAGGCACATGGCAAAAAATGGGGACCCAAGATTTCGCTGACATCCATAACCTGACCCATTGTTGTGGATTAGAATGGTATTCTTCAATTTAGTGCTGTGACTAAAACCCTGGGCTGTTCAGTCCCCTCTCCATCCTCCCCTGCAGCAGGACAGAGAGGAGAATTGGAGGCACACAAGGTAAAGATCACAGGTTGAGATAAGAATAATTTACTGGAAATGGGAATGAGATTAGAAAACAAACAGTAACAGCAACAGTGTTAATAACAAAAGTGTACAAAAGAGAGAGTGATTCACATGCAAAATTCTCAGCACGGAGCCCAAGATCCAACCACTCAACCACAGCCACCCTGATCAGAAGAGAGCCCTTCTGGGAAGAGACTCCCTTCCCCCTCCCTGGCCATGACGTGAGGTGGTGCAGAATAACCTCTAGGTCTGAGCCGTGACACCTACTGGTTACTGCAAAAATTAACCCTGTCCCAGCCAGGACACCCATGTGCACTAATTCATCAGCAGGGTCAGGAGTGCATGTGCAGACACCAGGAGTGAGCAAGTGTGCTCCATCCACTTTTCAGTCCAGAAAGGGGTGACACTCATCTCAGAGGGACCCATAGCCCTGAAATGGGACCACTTCTCCTTGGTCTGACTGACTCAGTACAGCAGGGTGAAGGTAATGTACATGGGGGAACAAAGAGGGAGATAAGTTTATCAGCACAACAAGGACTGGAATGGTTTGGGTTGGAAGAGATCTTAAAGCTTATCTAATTCCAACCCTCTTGCCATTCGTAGGAACACCTTCCACCAGACCAGTCTGCTCAAAGCCCTATCCAACCTGGACTAGGTTGGGCTATCCACAATTTCTCTGGGCAAACCCATATTTCTCCATCATATCTTGTCTAAATCTATCCTCTTTCAGCTTGAAGCCATTGCCCCTTGTCCTATCACTACATGCTCTTGTGAAAAGTCCCTCTCCAGCTACCCTTTAGGTACTGCAAGGCTGCTCTAAGGTATACCAAGTCTTCTCCATGGTAAACAACCCCAACTCTCTCAGCCTGTCTTTATAAGAGAAGTGCTCCAGCCCTCCGACCATCCTTCTTGTGCTGGGAACCCGGGAGCTGGACACAGCATTCCAAGTGAGGTGAGAGTAGAGTAGATGAAGGATTTGGGTGAGATTTTACACCCTAACTTTAGACATGACTTTTCAAGTGCTTAAATGGTAGGTGCATTGTCAGCTCACCTCCTGTCAGTTATCTGCTTCCCTCACCTCAGCCCTGCTTTGAAAGTGCAGACAGAGGTAAAAATGCCCTGCCTTAAATGTAGTCCTACAGTGTTCAAACAGACTGTCATTTTTCTTATGGTAGACAAGTAAAAATGACAAGCCTTATGCTTGTTGTAAAAAATAGTATGCCATAAAATGTTATTAAATGCATCTCCACCCAAATACCATTTCATCTAAATCTCCCTCTTCTCAAAAGAAATTGAGCTAGTTTACTGGAAAGTGATAAAATACCATGTTTTTTGCTCAGTAAAAATTATAGATAATCTCTGCAATTTCTTGTTAAAACTAGTCTCCCTGTACTATGCCTGTAATTTGTCATTTTTACTCTGTAACTATCCCAGCTATCAGCTAAAGTTACAGAAAAATTCCCTCTACACAGACAGAAACGATCTGCTTTTCACAGTCCCAGTCCTGCTTCACTCTCAGCATGGGAGAAGAAGGGGAATATGATCCTGGTGATGGAATTCAGGCAGTTGTAGCCAAATTCTGCATCAGCCTTTCAACAGGGAGGAGGCTGCAGGACTAAATTATAAAGCTTTGCCTGCCTCTGGTCCTTTAGGCAAAGGGGACCTGCTCCTGTGGCACCTTCCCATTTGCTCCTGTGGCACCTTCCCATTTGCTCCTGTGGCCTGCAAGCACATGGACTGACCCACAGCACTGCCTGAGAGCCGTAGGGCAAACCATGGGGTGCTTTACACTGTCTATCCTGCAATCAGGAACGTGGTAAGGTGGGGATGGAGAGAGGAAGAAGCCCACTGACAACAGGCTGCAGCTGTGCCAAAAGGCACTGTCCAGTGTGTTCACTTACACCCTGATGCTGACCTGTGGGCAGTCAGGAATTAGGCTGTGGCCTTCTGCCTCATTTTCTGATCTGTAGCTAACCGTCTAGTAAAGGAGATTCTGTTCTTCCTGCTGGTGCTGCTGGAAATAAAGCATTTATTGGAAAGCAGGGTTATGTCACACAGTTAAAAGCACGTGTTTTTCACGGATTTTTACAACAAAAAGGCATAGTGCCTGTTCAACCTGCAAAAATAAAACAGAATTACTTTTTGGTCTCTATTATTAAGTCTTTCTTATAACAAAGTCTTGTGAAACAGGAGGAAGGAACATGACCACACTCTGTATGGAAGCTGCTCATACTGGATACAAGCATAGCACCTACAAGGCCCTCCAGATTGTGTCCCTTCATGCACTGGAGTCAACCTAACAGCAGGAAAACTCCTCTGAATGAAAATCTCTCATATGTAGATCCAAGGTTTGTGTTAAAATGTAGATCAAAAATCAAGAGTAAATTACATAATCTCACTAAAATTTCTCAATAAATGCTATATATTTCAATATCTGTCTCCTTCCAAGAAAGATATAAAGTCATTCTGCCATCTCCCATCATTCTCTAGGACTTTTACCTTTATATTTATGGCAGATTGAAATGGTTTACAAATTAATCTGGCAACAGCTTTTACTTTCATAATAATAAAATTGTATTCCAAACAAGTTAGGAAAACAGGAAACATGCGTTGGGGTGGGGGGCGTGTCCATATATCAGTATTTTCTGACTTGGGTGGTGTTATGTTACTACTGGGGGGTTTTGTCCAGTGGCAACACAGTAAACAAAATCCATCAAGTACAGGTGAAAAAATCTTTGAAGTATCTCTTTTTTAATCATATGGACAAACATATTTTTCCTGGTTAAGGAGCTCATGTGAAAAATAAAAGAATGCCCACTGCTTTTAAGCTGTGCAAATGAGGTATCCACGGCTTTATTTTCTGGCTCTTCTATATATGCTGACACAAAGTCAGCTCTTGTAGAATATAAATTATTCATGCGGACAGTCTCATTTGCCCTAAACAATGCTCTGCTTTTAATTACATTGCCACAGAACAGTTGAACAACTCTCAGGAGTCTGAAAATATTTTTTAAAAAATTACCTAGCTCAGACAGGACTTCTGTTTACTGCAAGGTTGTGTTTAAACTATGTATTTCTATATACCGATATATATGTAGTTAAAGATACAGATAATAGCTCTGGCAGGCATGCAGCTTCTTGCCTGATGCTGCATCAAAGATGCCTCTATGACTCCTTCCTGGAAAGCAGAAATGCAGGAACACAGTACAGTTGAACAAAAAATCCCCAAAACTTAGACCTTTCTCCTTCCCTTGAATTTCAACCCCAAATCCTATTCACTTGGGCCATATAAGCCCCACTGCTATAAAAGGTGCTCAAATCTTTTGCTTCACTTTGTGCCAGTTTATTTTCTCCCAGATCTCTCTTTGGATATGTAAATTTTGTACTTTCACGATCCATCCTGGGTCTAGCTGTACAACATAGCATAGGTGTTTCCCCTGTGCTTCATAGTCCTGTTTCCCTAATAATGCAAATGTGTTAGACCTGTGATCACTTGGGAAATTGAAAGACAGAAAAGAGGGGTGAAGTGTGTGCACCAATATCATGACCCCACAGCTCATACCTGAATCAATGAGCTGCAAAGTGTTCCTGGTGGTACATGGGCTTGCTCTGTCCACAATTTTCACAGATATTTAGGATAACAAGGAAAAATAAACAAGAATTTAATAAGTAAAGCTTTTCTAACTTCTGTGGGACTGTGATGTTGTTGAGGCTGCATTAAGCCTGACATTGAAAAAACTGGTCCCTGTAATTGCAGATACGTAAACTGTAAATGATACAACTTAAATGCTAAAAGCAAAAAGCTGTGACCTAAGTCTTACCAGAATACTTGGATAACAAAAATCTTCGTGTTCTTTCAGAAAAGTAATGTAATACACAGTAAATTAAAACAAATACAAGACAGAGCTGTTGGAGTCTTAAAAACCCATCAAAAGCCTTTCTAGAAAAAAAGGTTTTTTTCTTCCCACAAATTTATAATGCAAGAGGAAAAACAGACTGACCTATTAGTAACAAATTTGAAACCTGGCACTGAAATTGCCTTTAGGTTTTGTTCCTGGTGCATCAGCTCAGCAGTAGAATCAACTCTGCAAAGCTGTTGTCTGGTTAGAACCTGCCAGGGTGAAATTAAGTTACTTTTCATAAATATGGTACCTAGAAACTTCACACAAGGCCTGACTTTTAGTCCTAAAACTTCCTGAGTTTTAAAAGGCTTATTTTTAAATCATATTTTTAAATACATTGCTTCACAACAGTGCATTCATTATAATATAAAAGAATAAATAATACACTATAAAAAAGATTTTGTTAAAGAGTACAACTCTGCTAAACTTTGCAAACTAAATGTTTACATGGGATTCCAATTCAGTCCTCAGAGGTTTAGCTGTCTGGTTCTTCCAGTCACTGTTGAAGAACAGAAGAAGAAATTGAAGAGTTCTAGTATTCTACTTTTAGCCTCCGAGTAGAATTTTCCTAAACCTCTGACATTCAGATGCCTGAGATTACTTATTATGCTACAGGTGTGTTATTTACTTCTAAATGCAATTTTCAGCACATATCTTTATTTGTTCACTTGTTTCCACTAAAACAGTGTCAGATATTCTTGCAATTAGCAGCTTCCTGCAGTTTGAGTATCTCATGTGCTAGAAAAAGGATGTGCCCATCTAAAAATTACGCTTTGTTCTTCATATAAAGCTTTTGTAATTACACATAAGCAAAGACATATTTTACTAATATCTATTCTACATTTTCATACCCTGTGAAAGACCAGCATACAGCACTTGCCCAATGGAAAGCTAGGAGAGTAAAGCTTATCCTGATAAATTCCTGCCTCAGAAGACTAATGTTTATCACGGCAAAGTGATGAATAAGCATACTAAATTTGCTCTGCAATAAAAGGTAGCTTCTAAATCACAAAAGACGTGAAAAATCACCTTTGTGGTATGAAAGAAGAAAATATCTAAGTCCAGGTACTAAGTAATAAAACCATCAGGGATTCAAATGACTCTCTTAATAAGTAACAGAGTCTGAAATTTTAATCTCTAGGTCATCTATTCAAATCCAGAAAAATCAAAAAATAAAACATTATTGCTGTTTAATGACAGCTTCCTGAACAAGAAAATAGTGTGCATCTAAAGGTAGCCTTAAAGGAAGCCCAGGAACAGAGGGAGTCCTTCAATTACAAATCCTCTGATTTAAAAGAAGATACTTGTGTTAATGCCAGCCACAATAGAGCACTATTTTTCCCCTGTCCTAGTGGAAAAACTACTACCATGTTATATTTGAGTAAGATGGGAAGGTTTTTCTTGGAGCCTGTTAAACTATCTCTGTTCTTCACAGTGATGCATCCATAAAGAAGGAGCTTCCCCACATACAAAACTTCTGTCTGCCTGAGCCACTGCTCAGGAGGGGCTTTACGTGGAGATGACTTTTATGAGAGAGAAAAAATTTTGTGTGGGTAATATAACAAGCAGTGACTTGAGGGAAAAGGAAAACCTCCAAGGTTTTGGGGGGCTGGCTCCATTCTTGCTTACGTCAGTTTAAAAACAGCTGAACAGCACAGGATATCAGTGCCCAGCATGAACAATCCAGAGTGCGTGGGCACTGACAGACCAGGCTGTGGAATCCCTATTACCTGCTCACAGGGTACAAAATTCCTTGCAGAGCTGAAAGGCAAAGCGTGGTCCCTACATATATCCCTATATATACCCTAAAGGAACCATCTCCAGTGAGGGATGGATGCAAATCATTGAGGTTAGAGAAAGATCACTTGTCAGCACCACAGTCAAGAAAACTGTTAATGAACAGCAGCTCAGTGCATTTCACCACTGCTTTTGAACCAACTGTGGGACGGGAACCTTTCAGAGTGCAATTCAGTTTCGTTTCAGTAATGCAGTGACTGGAAACTGCATACATGTCCTAATGTTTTACTCAGTGCTTGTGAGAGGACTGTAGGAGAAAAGCCTGTTTTCACTAATAGTTCATGCTTTATGAGCAAGGATACAGAGCTACAAGCACATACTGCTGTCAGGCAAGAGTGGTCTTTCTCTTGATTTTATATACCAGTTAATTCACCTGCCTGCTTCCCCATCCAATTCAAAAACTAAAATCTCCAAAGCTTTCCTACATCTCTGGAAGAAACTACTGGTGCTTGCCTGCTGCTCCTGGGCAATGATTCTATGATTACTCTATAAGCTCCAGGAATTTTCTCAGTTGCAGATGGAGAGAGATGATCTGTTCCAGAAAAGATTCAGAACAAAAGCTCAAAGGAGCTATACATTATTAAATCTGAAAGGGCTTGTCTTTTTCCACTGACTACACAGGAGTCCATGGAAATGATGCTTACCCGGGTAAGGGTAGCTTTCCTCAAGAATTCTCCCTTTCCCCTTACTTTGTCTATCTTTACAAGGAGGCAGAAAAGGAAAGAGAAAAGTTGACTTTGAATTATCTTATTTTGTAGGTGTTTTCTGTAATATTTATTAGCAACAAATTATGTTGACATATACTTTTTAACATATACTTATTGGACTATTTATTGTCCTAATTCATAGGCAAGAAGAATGACAAATTACAACAGAAGGAAAAAAGCCTCAGCTGATTCTAATGTCCATATTAAAAACTATAATATCACCTTAGGAGACAAATTTTTCTAAGACATCAAGACCATTTATGGAATCAAGAATTCTATACCAATAATTTATATTTAATATAAAAATAGCTAGAAACTATTTTTGATTATGGAATACTGTAGAATACTTTCTGATACCTGGATGTGATTGCATCCAACACTCACTGAAGTTTCTCAGTAACCTTTTAGTGCATTTTAATCGAATGAGGAAAACAATTAAGGTAAAAGAAAGAGGGGAGCAGTGCTCCTGACTACCCATATACCTGGGTTCAAGGAAGAAGGTGGAGATTTAGTGGGATCACCGGACTTTGTTAAAGAACACTCAGAAGAGGGTAAAGCATAAACTTTCCTCTTCTTGGTTTGTTTCTTCACTTATCAACATTGTTTCAGTCCTATATTGCACTACATTCTGAAAATTCATCTTCATCAGGGCCCAAGCAGAGCCACAGCCCTCTGACTCAGTACTTGAAACCACGTGAAATTGAAACACATTTTAACGGTCTACAGAGCACTAGAGGTCGACCTCAAGATCCCTTTTGATTACTATAATCAACCTGAGAATAACTGATTGCAGGATTAGACATGTTTACAAACACCTGAGTTCTGCTCTTAGAAAAGAAAAAAATAATAAAAACAACAACAACAACAACAACAAAAAAAGCAGCAAACATTTTTGCTTATTCATTGGTTTATTTAAGTTTTATGCACTTCAGTGCACTCACTAGAGTTTTCAGTCATAAAAATCATAGAATCAATGGTTTGTGTTAGGAAAGAACTTAAACATTACCTAGTTCCAACCCATCTGCCACGGGCAGGGACACCTTCCAGTAGACCAGGATGTTCAAAGCTCCATCTACCTGGCACAACTGCACCTGGAGATAAGTGTAAGCAGGTGTGAGAGGAAAAGCCCTGCAGACATCAAACTCAGTGAGGAAGGAGATGCTGCAGGCTCTGGAGCAGAGATCTCCCCACAGCCCCTGGTGCAGGCCAAGGTGAGGCAGCTGTGCCCCCGTAGCCCAGGAAGGTCCGTGGTGGAGCAGGGATCCACCCGCAGCCCCTGGGGACCCCACCCTGAAACAGGTGAATGCCCAAAGGAGGCTGAGAGCCCATGGGAAGCCCACGCTAGAGGAGAGTCCTGGCAGGAGCTATGGGCCTGTGGAGAGGAGCACCTGTGCTGGATGAGGCTTCTGGCAGGACCTGTGACTCCACGGGGGACCTAGGCCAGAGAAGTCTGCAGCTGAAGGACTGCACTCCATGGAAGGGACACATGCTGGAGCAGTCTGTGAGGAACTGCAGCCTGTGGGAAGGACTCACGTTGGAGAAATTCACAGAAGACTGTCCCCCAAGAGAGGGACACCACACTAGGCCAGGTGAAGTGTGTAAGGAGTCCTCCCACTGAGGAGAAAGGAGTGTGAGAAATGTGTGATGAACTGACTGCAACCTGCCTTCTCCATCGTCCTGCACAGCTGTAGGGGAGTTGGCAGAGAACTCAGGAGAAAAGCTGGGCCTGAGAAGAAAGGAGGGGTGTGGGGTAGAAGGTGTTTTTAAGATTTGGTTTTATTTCTCATTATGCTACTCTGATCTGACTGGTAATAATTTAAATTCATTTCCCCAAGTTGAATCTCTTTAGTCCCTGATGGTAACTGGTGAGTGATCTTCCCCTCTTCTTCTCTCAACTCAGAAGCCTTTCATTATATTCTTTCTCCTCTGTCCAGTCAAAGAGAACAGTAATAGGGCACTTTGGTGGATACCTAGTGTCCAGACAGGGTCACTCGAATGCAATGTATGATTTTATTGTTATTGTAAAAGTATCTTGCTGGTATTTTTTTTAATTTTAAAGCTGGTCACTTCTCAGATTCCCAAATGCTTAGACTCTCTTTGCTCTGTTTCTCCATCTCAGTGACAAGTAGATCAGATTAAATCTCCACAGCTGAAAATTGAGGGAGCAAAGGATAAGGAGCACTAGACAGGCCTGACACAGGACACAACTCAGCAACTTCTATTTATGGATCCACTTTCCATAACCACCCATCCTGTTTTGGGAAGGACAGTAGAGTAACTCACGTTATATTAATGCTTTAACCTAAAGCAACCCATTCACATTTTGTTGTTCTTAGTAGTATGTCTGCTTTACTTATGTGTTGAGGCATTCATCTCAGTACTTAATTCACTGCATTAACCATTCACAAGCCACACACCAGTGTGGTAGAAACACTGCTGCCCTGGTGGCTTAACCTCCAACAATGCTTATAAACAGATTCAGCTGCAGGGAACAACTCTGCTCCTGTGTAGAATTTGTTAGTCAAGGGTTCAGAGCACACAACTGACACTCCATCACACAAATTATTTCTACATCCCAGTAAGAAACACAACTGACTAAAACAGGATGGAATTAGGCAGTGTCTAACAGGAGTAACAGTCACAAAATGAGCTCCAAGAAAGACCAAACCTGTAACCTTGAAAGGCTAACACCATTTCTGCATTTTCCCTGGTTACTGTGCACCGTCCTGGTCAAATCTGGAGGATCAGAGGACAGTAAGGCTAAGAAATGCTGGTGTGTAGAGAATATGAGGGATAGCTGGCTTAAGGTCTCCTTGCCTCTGGCTAGTGCAAGTGACAGCTATAAAGACATCCTATCCAGCTCTGGGTTGTTACTCTAGCTGACAATGAGAAATGTCAGCAGGTTTCCTGACATGGTGTCTCAGGGATAGATGTTTGTTCCCAAAAGCCTGCTTTATATTTATTCCCTCTTTTTCTTCCACACAAACATATCCCTAAGAACTTCTTTCTGCTGTCATTTTTCCAGCAGTCCATTTACCATATGGTCCATATTCCATGGACAAATCACCATATTTGTGTTGTCAATCTTGAATTATGATGTGTCAGGCCTCTACCTTCCCCTCACAGAAAAAAATTACTGGACCAATGACCCTTGTAGAATATACCAATAGGGCCATCTCCAGGCTAGGAAGAGATGTTTTATTCTGTGCAGGTTACAAAAGGATGGGATAGTGCCCGTTGTTCTTCAGGACAACTGGATATAGAGACACACTGTAGGTAAACCTGTAGCCTGAGAGTCTGGCACCAGCCCGTGTTCCTAATCACCTACTTTTGTGGTGAGCTGCTGATGGGCAATGACTGAAGTGAAGCTATTGCCTGTCTGTGAGACCAGAGGATGGCAACACGTGGCACAAACACATCAGTGATGGAGTGAACAGCCAGAGGTGCAAAAACACCTTGATGGTAAAGGTGTGGTTGTTGAGGTGCCTTGTGGAGGCCCCTCTACAGCCCCAGTTGGACTCTTAATAGGATAGGACTGGTGAGAGGACAAGTCAGCACTGGCCTTCCCCATTGGAACCACCCTTTTCAAAAACAGAACAAAACAGCTTAGTGCTGGTCATTCTGAGGAAAACACTTAACTATTAATTTTTCTGTGTGCCTGAGTTATGCACTATCAAATGTCACTATGTGAGGCAATACAGGACAGAAAATCTTTCTTTGAAGAGATATGGCAAGATTGTAGTAAAAGACAGTATGACACCAAACCACTTCTGATAAAAATTTTTAGAGACCACTCTGTCTGTTTTTTCAAAAGCAGTCTGTCCAGCTCTCACAGAGGCACAGAACAGGTCATGCCAGCCTAAACCATTAGAGAAACATGACTTTACCTTGCTGCTAGCTAGGATGGATTTATTCTTTCTTCCACTGCAACTAGAGAGAAGAATAAATTACCCTCAGATGCTTCAATGCAATGTGGTGAACTTTGTTGTCCATCAGGAAACACTTCTCACAGGTAAAGAAAAAAATTCTAATTTTAAAGATTTGTTTTTCAGGGCAAATCAATGTCTTTCTAATATAGGTCAACAATAAGTTGTATGCCCGTGAAAATTAATTGCCTCTGCTAACCCGTGGGGGACAAAGGTGGGACAAGGTAAACCTGTATTAAATGGGTGATTCTAGGAGCACGACAACCTTACCCAGATGCCTCTTGCTATTCTGTTTGGAATTTGTCCTCTGTGTTCATGTACATATGTTAACAATTAACTAATTTTTCTGTCTCTCATCTGTTGATTTGAATATACAAGGGGAAAGAAGAGACAAATTATTTTAATTTGAGCAAAATAGCTAGTGTCAATGATGAGTCAAAAATAAAGAACAGACCATGCATATTTTTCAAATGTAGCCAGTCACTGGTTAACTTGAGAAAATAGCAGATATTACCTCTTATGGTAGATATAGTATCTAAATATACTGTTGTTCATTCACTGTTAGACATTACTTTCTACGTTTGCAACTGTGCCAAAGGCAGAATCCTACCCTGCTGGCAGAGACATTAAAGGAACAGACTGTATAAAATAGAACAAGAGAAACATGCAGAGGCATGAAACTCCTAAAATCTTAGAGGACCTTGTACCACTTGTCCCCCCACTTTGTAGATTTGACTCGCATACCCTTTTCTCAAGACAAGCATGGAGACCTTCATGCACCACAGACACCAGTCTGAAAGTCAAAAATACATTATTCAGTCTTCTGCATCTTTTTTTGAGAGAGAAGGATTTCCCTAAGAAACTTTTGCTTCTGACTGAATAATTATCTTCCCTTTTCATTCTTAAATATTTTCCTGAATCTCATCTTAAATTGAAATCTGCCTGTTGAAAAGCTACATTAGTCTTGTCATTCTTGTGTTTGGGATCTTATACTGCCTGGTGCTTTTGAGGCACATAATGCACTCAAAGATGCCCTATACTCAGCAAAGCATTACACACTGCAAGCTCAGAATGGCAGCAATGAACCAGAGCATCAGATGACATTGAAGCACTACAGCTGTCAATAACGCAGAAGGCTCAGGGACAATTGGACATATGTGGGGGAGAAAGGAGACCTGTGTTTCAGGAACACAGCCAAAAAAGTGAAATGAACCAGAACTGGCCTAGGATATATTGTCAGTGGTATACTACAAGTCCTTGGATAAGTAACTGAGCATTGAAAATGAAGAAGAATTTAATTCCTAAGGAAAACAAAGCTAAACTTTGCACCAAAAAACATAAAATATTTCACCCAAGGACATCAAAGTAAACTCCATACATTAGGTCTCACTGTGAAACAGATTAGCTCTTACTTTACAGCTGAGAAAACTAAGGTTCACCATCACACAGACAAAAAATGGCAAAATTATTTTTCTTATCTACGTTTTCAGTAAGATATTGGTCTAGCCAAACAGCAAGCGCAAAGGTCAGATTAGCAGCAATTTTTTTTTCTGCATCATTTGGCCCAAGCAGTAAATCAAACAAAGGCGTTTCAGCAGGATAAAGGATCAGATTTGAACTGAGGCTGAAACTCCTGGATTTCATTTAAGGAAGACAAATAATTCACAACTGTGTAAGATCTGAGCTGTCACGTGTGCGTTGTGCGCACATGCACCATCTGCCAGTTTGCAGCTGACTTGGGGAGGGATTTTGCAAAGAAAATATTCATACAGCCCATCAGGTGGTAGCTGGACACTTCTGATGCAATATTAGGATATGTCAAGGTGAGTCAGAACACACATGGCACAGACAGAAAAGCAAAAAAAGATTAACCCTTTGTCACCAAAAGTCTTCTGTGGCTTAGAGTAAGAGAATCCACCAAGGGCTGATGGAACTGGCCACACTTAAGCAAAAGTCTGTGAAACAAAAATATGTCCTAATTAGAACCACTGGGAAAAAATGCGCCACTGTATTCCAGATGATGAAGCCAGTAAGCAGTGGAATATTTTCAATAGGAAAGATTAACTAAAAAAAATCTCAATATATAAACTCTATTGCTTATAATCCCAAAGCCATAAAAGATTTAAAGAAAGAGAAAGAACCTTTGAAACAGACACAAAATTTAAGTATATTCATAGTAATGCTGCAGTCAAACAGGGCACAGTCAGTAAACCATGTCTGTACTTGTTCCATTAAAATGTGCTGTTGAGCAGAATTAACTCATCTGGTTAGGGAAATGCATTGGGAAGAGAGGCACAAGGACACCACTTCAACTATTACATGAGGGCAATTTACATAATCCACGTGTCATCACACATGGTCAGGGTGAAAAAAGTTCAGGAATATTGTTTTTTATGAAATAGAGAGCCATTGAATAGGGAACTAAAATTTTATACAAATTAAGCACAGCAATTATAAAGAAATAAAGGAATAATTGGCAGTGTCCTTTGCTTTTAAGATCTCTTGTTGATACTTTTAGTCATCTATTATAGCATATTTTTATACCTTAGAAGGTTATCAGGTTAGAAATCCCTGCTCTAACCACTTTTCCTTGAGGCCACACACTACCAGAGCCAGGTCTGTTTTGCAACCAAGATGTCCAGTTATTCCAATCATCTGGCTGCTAAACAGCTGTTGAATGGTTACAAACACCAGCTCCAATGGCCATATCTTGTTTTCTGCCAACACATCTCCCCTCTAGTTCAGGAAAATGAAACCACCTTGGAAAGGACAGTAAGTCTGTTTGCCAAGCACCCTCTTAAAAATTTTTGCCTTCTTGTCTTGATTTAATCTTGTCAGAATGCACTAAACTCATACCTATAAATGTGATATACAAACTTAATGGCAGTGAAGAAAGAGCTGCTGGGAGTTCCTTTAGTTGCTACAGTCATGGTGCTGGCACAAGATATTTTAGTGCTATTGGAGATAATTAAGTCCAAAGGAAACCACAGCAGTAAACCGCTTTCAATCACTCACAGTCCACTGAGATTTGTCCCTTAAATATATGCCCAATCTGGCGGCCTTTTCACTTTCCTGGGGATTGTGGGTACAAAACAGGAGGCGGGAAGGAGAAGAACAGCAGTCTCACTGTAGGTAAGAGCAATCTTTCCACTTCTGAGGGACAAGTGAGGAGAATATGTACCTGTCATGACTTTTAATCTCTTAAAGATCTAAGGTCCCGATGGAATTTCACAGGATGTCTCCAAACAACTTCATCCTTAATTGCTATGCAAATAATTACATGAGATTTTCAGTCTTAAATGCTACAGTACCATAAGGGCTAGCTTCTATTTCTTAGCTCCATGTCTAAAATTTTATTCAAGGATGTGAACATCAATAAACTTCCAGAAAGAGGAATAAAGTTTGTAGTTCTTTTTCCTTCCATTATTTTTATGTTTACCTCTATATTCCTCTCCCTTGCACACTGAAAACCAAACCACGCTTGCTTGGAGAGAGTGCAAAAGTCTCTAACTAAAACAATTATAGAAGGATAAAAAGCCAGAATCAAAGTAAGATATTCTCAAAGATGCCATCTGAGGCTGAGTATGCTATACGTCATGCTACTACTGAATACAATACTGCAAGCAGTCACAGTTCAGATTCTAGATTCAGGTTTCTTGCAGCATTGAAGACAATTATTTTAATCTTTCATGTTTCAGTAGAACAAGAGTCAAATATTTTGTTCAGGCAGCATTTTTTGCAGTTCATTTTCCGTACCTTCTGAAATCTTGGGGAGGAGAGAAAGTGTTGCTGTGGCGGGGTGTTGGTAAGGTGCCGCAACCTTCTGGAAGCGTCTCCAGCAAAGAGCTGCTCTGTGTCACGGGGACACTTCCCCACGAACACACACACACACTGGATAGCTTTGTAATCCTCCCACGAAGAGAAACAGGAGGCGTTCTCGTATGGAGTTCCACAGGGTTTATTGCATCCACACTGAAGGGGACCAGGAACAGAGAACCTAGAACAATGGGAGTGTACAGGAGTTCTTTCTGAGGGCCTGGGCGTGGCACACAGGAGGGGCCAGGGTGTGTGGGCCAATGGGGGGATAGGGAAGGAGTGGCTAGGGGGCAGAGACCCGCCGGAACCGAGGAAGGGAGAACAGTCTGGAACCTGACCTTGTGGGGGCAAAAGGGGCAGGGAAACAGGGAACACATCGGAGAGGTAAAACTGGGGTACATCTGCAGAAGAATGCCGGGCGTCCTGGGAGAGGCCTTTCCTGTCACCACAACTGTGGAATTGGTTCTTGCAGTCCTCCACAAGAAAGGGCTTTTCTGCCCTTAGCTGGATGCTTACCAGAGTGCTTCCAGCGAAGCCTCCCACTAGACACTGAAAGCTGCATGCACTACAGAGGTTTCATTTGGAGAAATGAATGATCCTCTCCCTCAGGTAGGGATGGAAGATATTTCCAATGATACTGGTAGAAAAGAGACTTCTCATAGAATTGAGAGCCATGCCAGAAAAGGGTTGAAAAAGTGTTTAAGAGCGTTTGTGAGCCTACAGCTTCATGTTCCTGATACATTTATTTCTACAGTATTTATAAAGTTTGGTTGTTAGACACATTCATCTCATGTATTAGGCTGGAGGAAACGTTTGAGAAAGGATGTGAAAAAAAAAATTTTTTTTCTTCAGTTTTTCTTCTTCAAACAAGAGACCAATCTTCAACACCCATCTCAGTGGGAAGGAGATAATCTGGTGTCTTCCATGTCTCAGACTAGTGCCCTAGCTCTTAGGCTGTAGGCTTCTCTGAGAGTGGAGCATTCTTACTTCAGAGTTGTTAAGCAACACTCAGTGCAAAACTTCTCTCCTCTTTGCCTTCAAAGTCCTGCACTCGTCTCTGAGTCATAGCACTACTTCAAAAAGAATGATGGTGGGGGATGTACATGTTCTACTGCAAAAGAGGATAATTTGAATCCCCTAAGACTACAAAACATGTCAAACACAGATCTCCAACTTCCTGAGCAAGTGCTGTAACCACAAGACTCCTAAATAAGTGGTCAACACTTCTCTCTTCTGAGCCCTTAAAAGAAGCATCGGGTGGTCCTGTATTCTCAAAACACTGAAGACTGAACAAAGTTTTTGCGGCTGTGAATCATACTTTCCTCACAGATTGAATTCAGAATTGCAGCCAACCACCAAAATCAGAGATACAGAGAGCATTTCATACACATCTGGTCCTCAAATGGTTGAAGCCTCCTTCCAAACAGCACGCTGGGCGTTATGAATCCAGCTTTTGTGTCCTGAGAACCCTAAATCTGTGCCACATTACTTAATCTATGAAGAGCTGGATGTCTAAATTGGGTTTATGAGTCAGATTCCCAAAGGCAAACATGTTAAAAGTATCTCTGAAAGCTGCGTAAAAGTATTGCATTTCCAAAGGAAGCTGTCAAGTGTTTTTTTACAGTAGTCTCAACTAGAATGCAACAATGGGAACCCCTTGCAAGGTAGTGGCATTGTTACAAACTCACTGTCCAAAAAGATGTATCAGTCAGTATCTCTGCCTCAGCTGAATGGGCCGAAAAGTGGGACAGCTCTTCTTGTCTATTGCATGTATCTTTCAGACCAAGCAGGCTAATTCCTTATCACTAGACAAGATCTAAGGCTGGAACCATGACAAATTAGGTATAAGTTGACCAAAAAAAAAAAAAAAA
>WEKY01035143.1:66664-81214 GCA_013390045.1 Picathartes gymnocephalus
GGCGGCGGCCGCGGGCGGGGCGGGCAGCCTGGAGCGGATCCGCGCGGACCACGAGCGGGCTCTGCGGGAGGCCAAGGAGACGCTGCAGAAGCTGCCCGAGGAGATCCGCAGAGACATCCGCCAGGACAAGGAGAAACTTCTGCAGGACGCCCGGGGCAGGAAGGAGGCGGGAGCCCCCGGGCTGCCCCAGCGCCCCTTCCGCCAGCCCGTCGGCGCCGTGGGGCAGGAGCCCGCCGACCCCGACGTCCGGCAGAAGAGGGAGAAAATCAAAGAGGTAGGTGGTGGCGGCTGTCGGTCCCGCTCCAGGGGATGCGCCTCGACACCCCCGCGCGGGGCAACAGGTCGCTGCCGGGGCTGGCGGCGGTGTTGAGGGACCCCTGACTCCTCCTGCCGCCTCCTCCCTGCGGGAAGGGGTTCTTTCTGGCCGGTTGTCGCTCGGCAGCGTCGCCCGCGGTTGCATCCTCGCAGCCCGCGGTGCGTTCCCGCTTGCGGGCCCGCGCTGCCGGCTCCCATGCCCCCTGCTCCTCCCTTGCTCCCGACGTTGCCCGGTTCCCCTAGCTGTTGCACCGAAACCCGGGGAGAAAGCAAAGCCCGGCGAGGTTCTCAGGCTATGGGGCGCTTCGCGGGGTGCCGAGGGCTGGGGACAGCGGTGCCGGAGAGAAAGAGGGGCGCGGGTCCGCCTGTGCTCCCCGTGGGACTTCCCGGGCTCGGCCGGTGAGCGTCGGGTACCTCCGCGGGGTGCGGGAGCTAGCGGGGCACGGCGCCCTGCCCGTGCCGCACTGTTGGCAGAGGAGCTGCCCAGGGCTGTCCGGCGCCGGGCGAGTGCGGGGTGCAGGTGCGTTGCAGCGCTCCAGATGCGTCGCGGTCGCTCCAGATGCGTCGCGGTCTGTCTCGGATTCGTGCGGTTCACTATTTAGCGATACCGGCTGTCTAAAGAGTTGACGGCATTTGGCGAAATACAGTCAATTTATGTTTCAGCGGTAAAGCGTCAGAGCTGTGTTTGCTTTAACAAATTCCTTCAACCGCTTTTTTCGGTCTTGCTGCCCGGTTAGTTCAGGTACCGGCTTAAATCCTGCCTTACAGAAATTATCCAGACCGTGCCTAGATAATGCTGTTGCGGGCAAAGCTTGACAGGGTCCTCTGGCAGAAGAAGAATTTCCTTGATAATACAGTTCAACTTCCCATCAGTGCTGGCTGGTTTATTTATCGAACTGACAATTTCAGCTGCCTGTGGAGATTAGGGTTTATGAATTAATTAGTAGTATATAGTTCATGTTCTGTGGTGATAGAAATGAGATAGGAGTGAGACTTACTACAGAGTGTTTCAGTGTTTGTGAAACCTGGTTAGCTTTATTTAGAATTATCTATTTTTATTGTGTGTTTGTGCAGAGTGCTCTGAAAATTGAGCTGTGATATCACATGGAGTATCAGATAATAAGCTCTCACAAATATGAAGTTGTGTTCTGTGCTCTGGAGTCCTTGTGTCACTTTAACTATTTCAGCAAATGGTGTAGCATAGTTATAAGTCATAAGCAGTAGGTACCAATGCAAAGGTATTTTGAAGGGAGAAATTCTCAAGAGTACATAGTACAGACCACATCTTGAAATGTGCAGATGTTGTCTTCTGGTTTAGTCCCTGAGGCATATGGAAAGTTAGAAATACCAGCAAACTGTTTTTCCAGAAATGTGGAATTGCCATGTAGAAGTATTTAGAAGTGATGAGGCTCCAGACCGGATGTACATGATTCTGTGGTATAGAAGACTGCAACAAGTAAATAAACAGGAGGAAGAAGATAACACTTAAATACACTGCTGTCCTGCTGGTCCAGCTGTCTGCCAGCTAGTCTGAGTTACCTTTTATTACATGTGGATATGCATTTGTATGTGTACATATGAACATATGGCCAGTATGTCTTCAATTTCTTCCTTCCTTTCTTTTCCTCTTTCTCCTCTGCTTCCACACAGAGCATCATACTCACAGTAGCACCCCCCAAACCAGAGTTTTGGCTGTTTAAGCATAGTAGATGACACTGAGACTGCACTTAGTTCCCAGATCTTTGTTTTCCTTCATACCTCAGTTTAAGTCCTCAATACTAAGTGTTGTTTCTGTGAGTTTCTTTTCTTGCCAAATCAGTGTGTGACCTTAACATCTTGGTTCCTTACTTGCTTTAGCATTTTGCAGTGCTTTGCCTGGTTTGGTTTTTGTCTTTTTAAAATAATACGTTTTTTTCCATTGACAGTAAAACAGTGTTTCTGTTCTCTGCTAACTTGCTTCGCATTGCATCATGTGTTGGCCTTTTTTTTGTTGCTTTTCTCTTTGTCTTTTTGCAAGCTTTAGCCCGCTTTTTTTATATTGTTACCTTAGTGTCAAGGTGGATTTCTAATCTGCAGTCTTTTTAGCTTAGTTTTGAAACTTTAAATAGTTTTAAATTGTATCTTTTTTAAGTATGAACTTTTGTACTCTACTGTACATGCACAGAAACCAGAATTATCCCTTAAAGTTCTCTTTGTGCCCAGTGGTTGCATGCTGGAGATGCAAACATAAAGAATCTTTCCGCTTTCATACTCTTTTGAACCTGGAATTTGTGACTGCATTGTATGATTTATGTCATATATCTAGAAGTCAAAATTTGAAATTACTATTGTGGATATTTTTTATAGAAGGAAGCAAGTTACCTTAAAGGAAAAGAATGCCAAAAAATAAAGTTGTTCTTCCCTTAATTTCTGTTCTGGAAGGACTCCGTCCTGTTAACATGCTGATATAAAGCTGAGAGGGAAGATACCTTAGAGATGTTTTGTCCATTTACTGTTTTAAATTTACGTGTGTGTTTAGAAGTCCAGTCAGTACAATATCATTTGCAATCAGAAAGCAATGAAATGCCATGACTTTACGGCATTTCTTAGCCAAGTTTTGTTCTAGAAATTTTAAGCACTTTTTCTACAGCATGCTCTTTTATATTAAAAAGAGCAAAACAAAACAGGGCAAAACTTAAACCAAGAGGGAAAGGGAAAGGTTCTTGAACCTCTCTTAGTATTTAAACGAACATAATATTACCAAAAAGAAGAAGAAATGCTAGATACTTATCGAGCAAATGAAATGCTTGTGGAGAAACATGAAGAAGTGGAGATCCTGTTGCTATCACTTCTTTCACTATGCCAGAACAGTATGGTTGCTCTCAAGGTCCGTGTGTGGGAACTCACCTGCTGTGTTACAGCTCTGGGGCCTGGCTGTGTGCAGGTGTGTCTGTGCAGACAAAGGGACGTGGGCCACAGACCAGAGACACTAATGGGTGCTGTGATAGTCCTCTGTTTCTCTTCTGTTGATGTGTTACAGGCAAACTCAGAAGAAAGAGCAGTACTGCCAGCAGTGGGGCTTTCCCCAGCACTTCCTGTTGTTCAACTGCTGTCAGTTGCTTGTGGCTGCTGATTTTTTACTGGATGGCCTAATGTTGCCTGCCCTGAGTGTTGTCCTCATGCTGGATGCCTCAGGGAGGCTCAAGCAAAGAGGCACATTTTGAGCATACTTGCATTTGCCAGAACTTAGGTTCTTCAGTCAGTTCCTCTGGTGCTACCATGGCTTGGGGGAAGGTCTGGGTACCCGGTATGCCTCACACTGGTCTCTGTTCCCACATCTTGGCAGGAGCCCCAGACTGTGAATGAGGAGGTTGTGGTTTGTATTCATGCTCTTCCACTCATTGGTTTGAAAGGTGCCCCTCAACTGAGCAAGATCCTGTGGCATCATCCCCTACCTGGAAAAATTGAAGAGTGGAAGGCAGTGATGATTCTGTTCCGCTCAAGTGTAGTGTCTTCCAGTCTCTGCTCTTGTCACTGTTGGTTCTGGCTGGACACCATTATTCCTGATGTCAAGAGAAGACTTGCAGGTGCATAGGTAATTGATACAAGCAAAAGAAGTGATTAGAAGAGGATGATAATAGTGGAGAGAGGCTGTGAAGGCAGGAGATGCATTCTTCTAATTAGGAAAATCTGATTTTGAGTCTTCTCCAAGTCTCACTCCCCTATCTTCCAAGAAAAAAAGATGCTGGAATTATTTAGGTGTTAAGAAAACAGCAAAACCTAAGCTCTTTTTATTTCAGAGCAAAGGAGTAGAAACGATGAATGAACTAGCTCAGGTACTAGAAGCTATATAATCACATTAGTGCGGTGCTCTGCCCAGACTGATTAATCCTGCTGAACAGCAAGCTCTTGGTGTTGGTGGAGCACCATATTAATGCAGCTCTGCTGTTCTTGCACAAGGTAAGTAGCTTGGAAACTGTTCAGATTATTGATCTGAGCTGTTTGGACATGTTTTCAGGATAAAAGCCTCCTTGGTAAACTGGAATCAATGTCTGAAGAGCATGGTCATGCAGTGCTCCAAATACACGCACAGCTCTCAGCTGTTGCGGTCATGTAGTACAAGTCCCTCAGAGAGGAATTTAAGCACCAGTCCTTTGAGCTCAACAGGGCAGTGGTTGAAAGTCTGCAAAACAGACTCTCCAGCTTCCCTCCTCGTCTTTCTATAAAGAACTGAATTGAGGTGGCACTGGCAGTGTGAATTCTGAGGCTTCCTAAGTCCTCGGTTTTCATTTTCTAGGGTGGCTTTTATGCAGTTTAGATGGAAGTCTCACTAATGTTACAGGGATGTTCAGCAGTATTTTGAGGAAAGCAAGCTCGTGAGCGTGGAAATAAAGCACTAATCAGAGATCTAATATGCAGTGACATGAAATACTTGGACATAATCAGATCTCTTCATTAACAAGGAGTGATGGCAAAATTATGGGTGGTCACTCACTGCTGTAGAAGGGCAGTTGACCCCTTGTGTCTTCCTGCATGCTTCCACCAGTTGCTTTCCTACTGCTGGGTATCCTGGTGCTGCAGCTCAGCAAGGTCCAGTGCCAGGCTGGATGCAGTTTTATTTCCTTATGAGGATGTTTACATGACAAGGTAATCTCACTAATACTACTTGCTGTTGGAAGAGAAGTCTCTTCATACTACTGTTGACTGCCTTCTCCCACTATCTACTTTCTGTGACTTCCACTGCATCCTTCCATAAGCTGCTTCAGCTCAGTAAGTCAGCAGAAAACTGTCAGAGAAAAAAAAAACCAAAACCAAAAACCAACCAAACAAACAAAAAAACAACAAAACAAAACAAACAAACAAAAAAAACCCCACAAAAAACAAACAAACAAACAAAAAAACCCCCAAAAAAACCCCAAAAAAAAAACCCAAAAAAACCCCACTAAAACGGGATGGATTTCTGCTAAACTTTCTGTCAGGCTAGTGAATTGAAGGCCTTAATAAAAGGGTTGACTTGGTGCTAGTTTTGGCTATGGTGAGGGAACAGGTGGATGAAAGGTATGAAATCTCTTTGAGTAGCCATGTCTTAGCAGCTGATATCTGATCTTGTCTAAGTTCTCCATTAAAACTTAATCTCTGCAATGAGACTTTGGCAGAGCAAAGGTTCTATCTACTGTAATAACCTTCTTTAGCAGAATGAAAAGTTTCCCTTCAGGAGGTTTATCTCCCAACCCCTCTTCTCGTAACAGCAAAGGAGAAAGGAAATACAGAAGCAGGAATTACTGAAGCCCCTGGTCCTGTAGACCAAAATTCAGAGTGCTTTTACTGAGAGGAAGGTTGTGAGGGCCTTCATAGGAGAGGGAACAGTTAAAATGCAGCAGTTTAAGTATTGGGTGGTTTAGGTTTCAAACAGAAAAAGCCACATTCCCTTATGGTACATTTCTTCAAAAACATGATTCAGTGAAAGGAAAAGGGTTGACATGTAATGAGTAAGCGATGTGGTGATTCCTGCCAACATGCTGATGATGCAATCAATGCATTTCGAAAGAGGTTTTCCTGAAGTATCTTGTGACCTTAATGCTGACATCTTACAGTTGTCATTAAGTTTATTGAAGTTTAAAATTAGTCTTGATTTTTTTTCTCACCCAAAGCTTTATTTATTTACTTGTAATCTTCAGTATTTTTGTATTTGCTATTTTGAGTGTTTGGTAAATACTGTGTATTGCAATTCTCTTTTTTTTTTTTTTTTTAATGGTTTATAAAGGTCACTGAGGAGGCGAATAAAGTGTCTAAAGATGGGAATCGCACATAATGATGGTAAGCTGGAAGTGGCCGGGGTTGCCTTATGATACCCAAAATGTCACAAAACAATAAGTTAAAATGCTTGCTTAGGGTTAATGGCACTGCAAGATGCAGAGAAGCTTCAGCTGTGTTACTTAGTATGATTCAGTGAGTCTATTAAGCATGGTCTTGTATCTGGCACTTGGCAGAACCTATGGAGAGCCAGCTCAACTTGCCAATCAGACATGGAGCTATGCCTGCTTTTGTTGCGTTTGTGGCCTGGCAGGGTAGAGAGCTGAAATGGTTTAGTAGAGGTCTGAGCACAGTGGATGCAGTGGACCCCCACTAAGCCACTGCATTTTAAAGGAGAGGAGAGTGGAGGAGAATGGTCTGAGGTATCTTTATGAAAAAATATGAAATAGGATATATATTTGCCAAATTAATGTTCTTCCTGGTAAGACCCCCTAGGGTCTTTTTAGGGAAGGACATTGTTTCAGGTGAGTTTTTTCAGGTTCTGCTTTGTTTGGGGTTTTTTTGTTTGTTTTGTTTGTTTGGGCTTTTTTTATGAGAACCTCATAGCCTCACTTCAGTCAAATGATCTTTGATTTGAACTTTGGTTATGAGTTGGAGGGGTGTTTCACTGTGTGACTGTGTGCATATCTGACTGGAATAGGGTGTGTTCCCTCCCAGCTTGTAGTTCATGTTTTTGCAGCCTTGCACCTGTTCTCTCTGTGCTAAGAAGAATATGTAATTTTTCTATCTTCAGACTTGGTCTATATTCTCAATAGGTAAATTTATCGAAACTGACTGAATATCCTTTATAACTGGATCCTCAGACTTGTGGGGAAAATGAAAAGGCTTTAAATGTTCACTGGAAAACATCTGGCTTTCACAGAAAAAACAAACAAACAAACAAAAAAACCAGCCAAAAGACCCCAAGAAACAAGCACATGATTAATGATTTATCTTTCTGTAAAGCCCAAATGTAAATTCCAGACACACAGGACTCTTTTCATGCGAGCTAAATAAGGTGATGTAAAGATGTGAGGTAACTCTTAAAATGGAATGTCTCCTGTACTTTGGCAAAAGTTATGTTCTCATGGAGATGATTTTGTGTTTAATGCTAGTACAGCAGCCTGTGGCAGCCAATTAATATAAAGAAATACAGTAAATCATAATGGTGGTGAGTACAGTTGCTTAAGGCTGTAGTTCTGTGCTGCAGGCAAAGTGAAGCAGAAAAAATTCCACTTGTTTATTAAAATCTACTGTTAAGACCAAAAGATGTCTTATCTCATTCAGGGAGCAAATAAGAATGGTAGGCAGCCAGGCTTTGATACCTTCTTTGAATGTTAATGAAAGCACAGGATTTATGAAAAGGAAGTCATGGAGAGATAGAAGACAGCTCTTCTTGTGGAAAATAATTAATGCCCTTGCAGAAGGATCTGTGTGACTGTTGGATGGACAGACCTTTTCTTAAAGTTGTCTAAAACATACTGCTCTAAGGATTGCTGAGTGTGTTAACTTCCTGTTCGGTTAGGGTGTTTTTTTCTAGCTTGGGGAGCCAGCATAAGAGGAAATTTCTGTGGTTTTCATCTTAAAGATAATATCTTGATAAGTATTTCCTTTATTTACAAATAAAATTTGTCTTCCTAACTCATTTGGCACAGTAAGAGTAGTACTTCAGGGTAGCGGCTTTGATTCAGTGTTCGCTCTGTGTTAACAGTGCAGCACTTTGGCAATGAATTGCCACCTGAGGTGGTACAGAGATGGTGATACTCTGGTTGTGTGTCTTTTTGGTAACAAACACAAGTATTCAGATGTCCCTATGTGTGAAGCATGTTTTACACATTCAGTTTTGAAGGATTTTGTGGTCTCTTTCTAAGTTATTTATAGAACTGTCATTTTACAAGTGAAGAAAATAACTGAGGGGGTGAGGGACCGTAAATTAAGCAATATGGGCAATGTACCAGATACTCAATATACTGGTTCCTTTTGTGTGAATATCTTCTTAATCCACAGCATTTTTCAGTTGTTTGTTTTTTGTTTTTGGCTTGTTTTTTTTTTTTTTTTTTCCCCCCTGGGTTGTTTGGACTTTTTAAAGCATGTGATATGAAGAGTATGTGCACACTTCTGAGAGGCATCTTCTGTTTTTCTGTTTTCCATGACTCTTTTTAATCGTGTCTGCAAGTCTGTTAGGAAAACATAATTGGTGAGTAATGAAGCGCATGCTTCCCCGAACCAGATTAAATGAAACCTTTTACAGACTTGTGGTTAAGCCGCAGATGTATCGCAGTGCTTGGCAGCCCTGCCTGCAGAGTCCAGAAGGCTTTGCTGCTGAGAGGAAGCAGTTGGGTTTTCTAGGGCTGAGAGCAGTCCCTTGACTCGCACAGGGTTGCCCAGTGTGACAGGTTTCAGAGCAGAACTTGAATTCCTGGTTTCTGTCTGGTTGTTCCCCACTAAACCAGAGTCTGTTGCTCTGTGCTGGGTAAGGCTGTCTTCACTCCCACCTGTGCTGCAGGTCTCCAGCCTGGCCATGCCAGTTCGTTAGGATCCATTTAAGCCTGGGTTTTGGAGTGCGATTCCTGATTGCACACGAACAGCTTTGCTTTACCACTGAACTGCTGCTAAATGCATTGTTTTATTGCAGGGGGAGGTTAAACCTGAGACTCTCTGGTTCTGTGTTTAGGTCACTAGCTTTGTAAGCTTTTGAAGCAACACTTAAGTGCTGTGTTCCAGTGCTGTTATGAAGGAAGGCATGTAGAGTAGTAAAACTCCTAGTTTGCCTTTCTTGCATCTTGAAATCTTCAGTTTGAACTCTGTTGTAACCAAGAAAGGCTTGCATGAAATGGTATGACAACTTGCTATAACTCTCCACGGTAAGCTGGTTGGATTTTATAGCTAGTGTTTATGAAGATACAGGTATTGCTCATTTTGATGCCTCTGATTTTAAAAGCTTTTCAAACAGATTGGATGAGCACATAACCTGCTGTTACATTCTTATAACTGTTAAAGTTAAACATTCATAGTCCTTGTGGGAACACTGAGATACCCAGTTACTTAGGCAAGGGTAACTACAGTGTAAAATCTATTTTCATTTGTCTTCCTACTCCTTCCTGGAAGCTGTATGTACCTTGGTTTTAAAATTGTTTTAGGAATACAATAAGTGAGTGGAGTCTGACTTACGTGAAACTTGAGCCCTTTCTTTTAAGGGCAAATCTCTAATCAGGTAAGAAAACAGGTGAAAATCAGAAGAGATGGTAGGCAATACTGTGCAAAGGACCAAAATGATTCTGTGCAATGAATGAGCTGATGACTATGGAACATCTGGCTGTGTATAAGACTTTGTTAAAATACTTTTAGAAGAATCCACTTCTTTCTCTGGTGCTGGGTAGAAGCAGAAGTTGCAGTTTTAATTGAAAAGTATGCAGCATTGCACTTCTCACATGAAGACATATAATGCTGGCATTTAGGGTAGAGGTGGTACTATGTATTTTTCATATGAATAAAGTAGAAAGGAAGAATGTCTGATACTTTCTTCCCAGAATTTTACATCATCTCACTTGTGTAAGGGTGATCTTATTGCTTGGCAACATAAGCTATTTCAATTATTTATTAAAAGTCAGTATCTTCTTTTAAAACATTGCAATATAATTGCATTAGAACAATGTGGATTGCTTCTTTAATTAGTACTCAGACCACTGTGAGACTAGTTTTTAAAAAGTATCTGCATACTTTTCTTTCACTTAGTTCACTGTTTAATATAAATCTCTGCCTTTTGAAATTTCTTTTGTTCAGGGACTGCTTTCTCCTAAGGAAATAGGAAGTAGCTGATGTAAAAGAGTACCAAGCTAAAAAAGCCATTTTGCTTTCAAAGTGTAGTGCTTAAGGAGATAGTGATTTTACTATTCACTGATAGACACATGCAGATGCAGACTCAGTCTTTAACTCCGCTGTCACTTTCCTCCCTGCCTTTGAGCACTGACATCTGTTGGTGCAGTGAATGGTGGTACTGCTGATAAAGCTTTGCCCATGCTGCTGTCTGTGGGGAAATTTGTTGCTTGCTACTGTGGTTGTAGTTCTCCACCCATCTGTGATTTTAAGAATTGCACTTTAAATTCTGTGTTGGACCTAGGTGGAAATACTAAATTCTTTAAAGTTTAAAGAAGAGAAATAGATGTTAATCATTTGCAGTGATAGATTTCTGCCCCCCACCCCCATCATGCAACAGAAAACCTAATTACCATTTAGAGAGTAAAAGAGTTATATATGTTACTTATTTAAAATGTTATACTACTTCAAAACTGCATGCTGCTTTCTTTGTTCTGGTGAGATCGTCTGAATGATCACCAGGGGAAAAACTATGCCATGTAAAGACAAGTTGCAAATTGACTGATATTTTTATGTCTTATTCTGTAAATCTCTAGAGTAAGCGTGACACTGAACCTGCACTGACTGAAATAGAAAGGTGTGATCTTGTCAAGGGCTGAAGTGATGTCACAGATCAAGAAGGGCACATCAAAGAAATGATCTTTCTGAAGAAAAGCCCATATGTCTCTTCATGCCATTTCTTTAAAAAAAATTAATATGTTCATGTATTGACAGAGACATATTCATATCTCTCTCCACGTGTATGTTTTACTTAAGAGTGAAGTATGTTGTGCAATTCGTCTGTTACCTGTAGCAGTTTGTTGGGGACAAGCTGTTTGGTCTGAAAAAACACCTTGAAAAAAGTTAAAGGCATAGGGTTTGTTTTGTTTTACAAATCATCATCTAAACTGAAAATATAATTATACATATACTACAAGCAAAATCCAGAGCATTAGGATGAAGCCAAGAAATCCTTGTGTTTCAATAAGCAGCTTTGCTCAAGTCATTTCTGTATGATGTAAGTCTAAATATTGCAGAAAGTAGATACTCTCTGCGAGTTTTCAGGCTTCATGGAAACAGTTTTCATGTGCAGCCTTATCAACTGAAGGCATGATGGAGACTCAGTTGGTCTGCTTTTATGCACACTGTCATCCTGTTTGTTCTTTTTCCCAACCTTCTGCTTATCATAGAATTTTGTTGTTGAGAAGGAGAGAGATTCAGACTCGGCACTGAACCTCTGGAGGCCTGATCTCTTGCATAGAGCAGGGCTGTCTTCAAAATAAAATTGAGTTTCTCAGTCTTGTGCACTCAAATGTGGAAGATCTCTACAGAGGGACATCCCGCAGCCCCTCTGGATGAACATATTCCAGTGTCTGAAGACCCTTGTAGGATTTTTGAATCATTATTGTGTCTAGATAGAATTTCTCTTGCTGCAACTGATGACACTGCCTTTACTCCTTTCATTGTGCCCCACTGAGATGATCTTGGCTACTGTTTCTCCATGAGTACCCCCTAACTCATTAAGAAGCCTCTCTTTTCTAGTCCAAACATACCCAGCTTCATCGACCTCTTCTCATAGGTCATTGTATTCTCCATCATTTTTTAAAAAAAATCTCTAATTGTTGCAGAGGAGCTGAAAACCAGGAACAGAGCTTCCATTTGAGGCATCAGGAACATCACAGAAAATGTTGATTGCTTCCCATTACTAAGATGCACTTATGCTAACACAGCCCACTCTACTGTTTTGCCTTCATCATTGCAAGGATGCCTTGCTTATTTGTGTTCAACCAGTTGTTTGCCAGGACCCCCAGGATATCTGTTCCAAAGCTGGTTTTTAGCCTGTAAGTTCCTGTTATATGCTTGGGCATAACATTCTTGTGTTTGGTTTTATTTGGTTTCAGGAGTTGGTTGTCAGCTCATGGGGTCATTCAGGTGGGAGCCTCCTGTCCAGCTTCTTGATGGCTGGAGTTTGGGTTACACGTGAAGTTGCTGACTGTATGTTTGCTCTTTTGACCAGTTTAACCCCAGAGACATGTCACCCATAGCTAGCTGCTAGTTAGACTTTGACCTGCTTACTGCTGACTTGAGAGGGTCAAACCAGCCACTTTTTCATGAGTCTTGTCCATGCCTTTTTGACTGCTTAGTGCTAAGGCAGGACTGTGTCAAAAATGCTGATAAAGTCAGGGAAATTGTCTGCTGCACTGCCCTCATCCACAGAGCCAACAGCTTCATCATAAGTAACTGGGTCGATTTGGTGCGTTTTGCCTTTGGGAAATTTTCCTTGCCATTTGCAAAGATGTTCTTGTCCTTCATGTTCCTGGAAATGAAGTCAAGGAGGTTCTGCTCCATTTTCTTCCCAAGGTTTGGAATAAAGCTGTCCTGTGATTACATGGAATTTCCTTCTTGTTTTTTTTCCTCAGTTACCAGTTGCTGTTTGGTTTGATCCTTAATTTGTTGTTGATGTAAAGGCATCTCCTGTCCTCTGTCTGCTTCCAGCTGAGTTTTGGCCTCCTCTTCCCTGGTGCCTAGCCAGTGCTTCTGTGTTGCTGTTGGACATCTCCCCACCTCCTCCTCCCCACTCTTCCCTGAGGGCTTGTGCTCCACCTGACACTCCTTATGCAGCCACCCTGCTCTCCTGATGTGGCACATTGAATATCAGTGAGGTCCCCTGGGCACCTTAGCCCTACAGGGGATTCTCCCTTGGGAACCTGCAGATAAGGCCCCTGAACAAACTGAGCTTGTTCCCCTGAAGTTCAGGGTCTTATATTGTCTTCTGCAGTGATTCTTTTGGAATCATAATCTCTCCTGTCTGGCATTTAAATAGACTTGGGGTTTAGACATTTCTCATTCATGCATCAGTTGCTTTGAAGCAAGCTTTTATCATGGGAGTTGGGGTGATGGAAGAAAATGCCAATGCAGCTGCCTTTTTTTTCCTGGCTATTTTGCTGCCTCTCTCAGTTTCCTTGGGGAAGCCCAGCCGGGAACTCTATGTTAGCTAAGCAGATATAATTTGATTTTAAAAAAAGAGGAAAAGTTTACTGGACAAAGAGATTTGGTTAATACGGGGACTTGCTATTAGAATTTTTGAAATGCAAGATACTAATGGAAAACAAAGCTCATAGTTGCAGCTTTTGCCACTTTTGTGGTTGTAGATGGGTGACTATAGCACACTGACACAATCTGGGCACTGTTTTGAAGCATCTTTCCTCTCCATACCTCTGATCAAAATATCAGTCACCTGATATTTATACATTGCAAATATGAAACTAAGGATATGGAAGCTAATATAGTGTCATTTCAAAGTTGGTAGATTTGGAGTTTGTATTGAAACTTACATGGATGCCATTAAAGTAGGTTTAAAGCACAGTTCTGTCTGATTTCTTTTTTAAGGGTCTAACCACTGTCTTATAAACGTGTATTTTTCAATTAAATTTCCATCTGTTTTGGGTGACTTATGGGATTTACCGGAGGAACTGTAAATATTTTTACAGTGGGGTTGTACTATTACACTACACACTTACTCAGAGAAGTCCAACTCATCAGCATTTGATTTTCTGTCACTTTTGACATCACAAAGTGGTCTGGCTTTACAGAAGCTTGGTTTTGAAAATGAAATCTTTCTTTACACTGCCTCATGCTCAGTGTTCAGACCCACTAGTCACTTCTAAAATGTTGGTTTCCAGCATTATAGAAATACACGAGCATCCCTTCAATTTGACATACCTATTCTGATTTTGTGATGTGAGAAGTAAAGCTCCTTCCATCTGTAGCGGGGTCTGTATAACCTTCCTTTTGCGCCAAATTTATGGCCCTTTATTTAGGAACAGTGACCACCCATAGTTTTTATTTGGCCCTGTAAGCGTGAAAAGGTAGCTGTTTAAAACCTATAATGAGTACTTTTGGTAGGAACTGAGTAAGTTTGAGGAAAGGACTCTGAGGTTTTGAAAAACAGTTAAGCTTTAAATTTTTATTAGACTTTTTCTTTAAATTTTCTACTGTACCTGAGTGGAGGTTTCATTTCATCGAGACAGTAAGTTATTTTGGATGTTGTTCAGCAATCCAAAACATGACCGGTGACTGCACATCCACTTTTACATTTTTGTTCAGTGACTTGAGTCAAAAAATCAACATTTTCCTACATAAGGCTGATCCTGTAGTCTAAGCTATTGAAGTCACACGATTTGGATCTCTTGCACATGAAAAGAAACTTTTAGATGAACGGACATCTGGTGGGTACTGAGAGAACTTTTTTTTTTTTTTTGTCAGCTGTAGTCTTGATCATAAGAGGCTAGGAGGACACAAATATCACTGGAGCTATTTTAAACACATAGTAGTGCACTGCAAGGTATTACACGTGTTCATTTCAGGGTGCCTCTGCAGTAGCTTCATGGTTTACTAATTACCCGTTACTGTGTTCTCCGATGGGAGGATTTTGCTGAGGCTTTTCTTACCTTTTGCTTGATCATAGTATTTTTGTGATGCCTGTTTTATTCTTTATTTTTCATGAGGAGTTTTTATCACTTCCGATTCCTGCCACTGCTTGCAAAGTGTGTGTTTTCTAAGGAAGGCACAGGACCAGTCACTGATGTCAAAGACAAGTCTCAAAAC
>WEKY01035147.1:0-41237 GCA_013390045.1 Picathartes gymnocephalus
TGCACCAGGCTGCCCCACAGGAGGTGACTGTGAGCCCTTGAGCAGTCCCAGGAACACAAACATGTTCAGTGGGGTTTTTGTTATGATCCCAGACAGGCAAAGTGCAGCTCTTCCTCCTCCCACCTCACACGCACTGCCTGCATCTCTCTGCAGCAAAAATCCTGGAAAATGGAAGGCTCTGGCTCCAGCCTGGGGCATTTTGGTGCCATTGGGAGCCCTGCACCAATGTTTCCCCCCTCTCAGGTGTGACAGGCACTCCTGTGCCCCTCAGTCCCAGGATAACATTTACCACTGCGCAGCAGCTCCCTATCGATTTCCAGGGGGTTCCCAGCCAAAGCTCCGCTGCCAAGGAAAAAAGAAACAGAAATCATGCAATACTCCTTTCATATCCATCCAAAGCTGAGCTCTGGGAAGCAGGGAAGGCACCCCTGAACACTTTGCAGAGCAAAGCAAGGCCCGGTGACCACACAAACAGTACATTTTACCTTCCCAAAGGCAAGACATTGATCCTCTTCTTTATCTCTCCCAGGCGCTCAGAATCCCGGCTCAGAGCAACAGCATGGCTGGGGAAGGACAAGGGGGAGAAAGTACATGAATCCAGGGATGGTTCTTTGTTTTCCAATCCCTGTGCTTGGAGCGTGGGATCCCCCCTTAAACACGAGGTTGGAGCGGAGCCTGGACAGAGCCAGGGGACACAGGGAATTCCTGCCCCAGTTTGCAGGGCTCCCTGTGCTTTGTCAGCACCCCTGGCTGTCCCCTCAGCAGCCCCAAGGGTGGACAGGGCGGGAGGTGCTGACCTGAGCAAGAACTGGCTCCATCGGATGGGCTGAGCTTTCTGCAGGTGGGTGTAGCCAGGCAGGATCACATCGATTTCTCTGAGGGGGAAAGGACACAGAGCTGAGCAGCAGAGACAGGAGGGAGGGCAGGGACAGGTCTGGAACTCCCTGCACAGGAGACCCTGCTGCTGCACTGTCAAAGGACAAACCTGGGAGTCTCCTGCCCCAAAAGGGCCAAAGTTGTGGAAAACAGGGACTGTGGAAAAGGACTCACATGGCAGCACGTTCCACCAGGGTCTTGATGAGCTGCAGGAGGTGCGAGGAGATGATGGAGAGGGAATTCTTCATGAACAGCTTCAGGTCAGTCACAACCTGGGGGAGGTTTGCCACAGTCAGGCCACACAGAATGTCACATACGCAGTGACAGAAAGGTAAACCCCTACTTGTCCCGTGTGATGGGAAGGTGTATCTTCTTATCATCATTTGGTCGTATTTATGTGGCAATTTCACCATTTCTTGCTCTCCAGGAAGAGATCCAGAGGCCACTCTGGACTCAAGTCTCCTGAAGTGAGGAGGGAGAGGAATGCAGAAGGAGAAAAAACCGATTCTGTTCATACCTGATCATTCCTGCTTCTGCCAGTGTGCAACTTCCCAGCTACGTCTCCAATCAGCTCCTGAGCACAAGAGCAGGATTTCTGTCAGCATCTCTGTGTTCTGAACAGGACAATCCACACGAGCACCTCTCCCTGCCTGCAAGGGACTCAGCTCCAGGATCCTGGCAGTAACTATGGGATCTGTTCTGGGGAAGGGCAGCTTTGGCTTCTGTGCTTGTACAGCCACAAAAGGGGGTGTGGAGACCCTTGGCTGTGGCCCAGGGGGTTCAGTGCCAGCAGCCCTAAAGGAATTTCACAGAGGGACACACCCTTAACACCAGGCAGATGTGGAGGAGCAGGGAAAAGAGGTTAGAGGAGCCAAACCTTCAGTCTGCGCTCGTTGGCAGTGTGGATATCCTCATCAGTCTGGATCACACCAAAGACTCCCTTGGACCATTCCTCAGAGATCTGCAAACACCAGAAACATCACAGTGACCCTGCTGTGTCTGAGGGCTGTGAGTGTCCTCAGAAAATCCCAGCTCCTGCAAGCTCTGGCATTCAGGCTGCATGCTGCCTCCTGATATTCCATACTATTGCTGGGATTCATCTCTCTATCCACGATAATCCTGCAGTGCAATGGAGGATTTGAGCATTGCAAGGAAAAATTGAGCCTAAATGTCAGCGATTTCTTCAGCACCATCCACAAAGCTTTTCCTAGAAAACATTGCACAGACTCACCGTTGTCTGGGGTGGGTGAGCAACAACAATGGATATTTTATAAAAGCACTTCTCTGCTGCCTCCTCTTCCCCCCTACACCTGCTAGGCATTGCATCCTGCCAAGCTGGGCAGCCAGACTCAAAATTCCACATGCCAGCAGGAAAGGGATGTTCTTACTTCCCTCTGAAATGATTCCTAGTGCCTGCTCAGTCTGAAGAGGACAGGGCACGAGGACATTTAAAGATGCTCTTTAAAACAGGAAAGTGCTGTCAGGCAAGGAAAGATTCATTCCAGCACACATGAGAGTTGGTGAAGGGAAGAAATACCTTTTCCAGGCCACTCAGGATCTTCTCCAGCTCAGTTTTGGACAGGATTCCAGCCTTCTCCAAGGCTTTGGCATAAGCCATGCTCCCCTGGATGTCGACTTCAGACAGTCTCTGATCAACAGTGATGGAAGCGCTGAGCATCTCCATGATGGGATCCGTGCTCCCCACAAACCTTCCTGCCATCATTTTGTCCCCCTGCAGGCAATGAAGGGAAGAGACACAGATTTATGGATATATCCCCTAAAAATCAGCTCGTGTCCATCTCAATCCTTATCAAATTAAAACTGAGGACAACTTCAGGAATGGTTTTATTCAGTCTATACCAGCAAAACCCTGGAGTTTAGAGCATGTCACTGTCACTAGAATTTAGCCCTCGAGGTTATAGGTCTGGCTTGGGGATCCTCCAAGATATTTGACTTCTGCAGGACTCTCTGAAAATGAACATCAAGGCATGTGGTGCAAGACCAGCATGGAACACTCTTTTAAGGCAGCTGCTGGTCTCTGACCCTGTGATGGACTCCTGACAAAATAAAAAAGAAATAAAGAAAATCAAAAAGGTAAAGGAATCAGAGAGATAGTGAAAGCTGTTCTCTGATCCTCGAAACATTAAAAAATCCCACTCTTTTAGGGAGGCTAGAAGAAAACATTCAACTGACAAGGAGCTGTGGGCCAGCACAAGCCACACGCTCCAAAACATTCCTGTAACTGTGAAGTGTCCGAAGTTATCGTGTGAAGCAGCTCCAGAGCCCACGACGTTGTTGCATAAAATTAGAATAAAAGCGGCCAAGGTGCAGGTTGTAGAAAGTGGGGCTGGGCGCCTTTCAATGTTACAAATATTCGCGGGACATGAGAAGGGAAGAGAAAACCCCAAAGCAGCCCCAGAGGGGCTCGTCAGGGGCGCGGCGCCGGAGCTACCATGGACAGCGGGCAGGGAGCGGGACATGGGCAGCCCTTTTCCCCAAGGATTGGCCGAGGGAGGAGCAGGAGGGAGCCTGCGGAGGCAGGATGAAGGCTCGGAGTGCGGCAGCTCTGGGTTTCAAGCGGGTTTGTCCGCAGGAACTGCCGCGGGGGGGAAATGGGGAAAAAAACCAAAGTTTTGCAGCTCCTCGCTGGGCACCCCGTGATGGCAGAGGGGACAGGGAGTGAATGGTGCTGCTGGGAGAGAAGGGCTGGGATGGGGAGAGGCGTCCCGGTGCGTTTTCGCTGCCAGGATCAGAGGTGGGACAGTGGATTATTGCAGCGAAGACGTTCGCTGCCCCCTTCCTCTTTGAAAACCCAGGAAAACCAACCACAGGATCATTACGGCTGGAAAAGACCTCCAAGATCAGCGAGTGCAACCCTGCCAGGATCACCCCTAACCCACGTCCCTCAGGACCACACGGACACCTTTCCTGAACCCTCCCAGGGGTGCTGATCCCACCCGTTCCAAACGGAGCAGAGAAGGACCCGGAGCAGAGCCAAGCTCCCCCTCACCTCGGCTGCCATTTCGGACGACGTTTTGCTGGGTTGTGCAGCGATCCTGGCACCTGGTGCAACCTGCGGGACAGCGCGGAGGTGCTCAGCTGCCGCGGTGCCCGCTCCCGGTGCGCTCCCGGTTCCTCGGGCACCGCTCCCGGTGCGCTCCCATGCGCTCCCGGTGCGCTCCCTGCCCCGCTCCTGGTGCGCTCCCGGTTCCTCGGGCACCGCTCCCGGTGCGCTCCCATGCGCTCCCGGTGCGCTCCCTGCCCCGCTCCCGGTTCCTCGGGCATCGCTTCCGGTGCGCTCCCGGTGCGCTCCCTGCCCCGCTCCCGGTGCGCTCCCATGCGCTCCCGGTGCGCTCCCGGTGCGCTTCCTGCCTCTCTCCCGGTTCCTCGGGCACCGCTCCCGGTGCGCTCCCGGTTCCCAGGGCACGGCTCACCTGCTCCGCACGCAGCCCCGGCCGCTCTGTGGCTCGCTGCTCCCCGGCCCCGCTGCCCCGCTTTTACAGCCCTCGGCTCGGGGCTGGCGGCTCGGCCCGCCCCGCCGGGGCGGGGTGTGCCCGGGGCCGGCCCCGCTCGGGTCCCCCCCGTGTCCCCCGTGTCCCTTCCCACCCCTGCGCTGCGGCTCGGGGGCAGGGGGTGCTTTGGAGAGGGAGGCTGGGGATGGATGCTCGAGTGATGCTTCTCACCCGGCGTAGCTCCTGCGCTGTGAACAGGTGGGGAATATCCTTGGAATGCTTTGCTGGGAATATCCCATGGCTCTGTTTCACGCCCCTCTCATGAGTAATCTTTAATATAAATATAATTGATACACTGCTCTGTCCCCGTTGCTACCCCAGCAAACGCAAAAAGAAAAATAGATGGGAGCCTCTTGTTCTTTGCCATCTCTGCACAGATAAAACTTTTCACCCCACCTGGAAAAATGCTGCAGCCCCAGATTTGGGGCTCCCCTGCTGTCCCCGGGTTGTGGGGTCACCTGAGAGCCTCGGGCAGTGGCTATGGGGCTGTGAATTATACTTACGGCAAAACTCTCTATCTTAAACTCATCAACACCCGAAATATCATGGAATTGAGTCACTGATCCAAAGCACAAGAGACCTTTTAGAGCAGCAAGGCTGTGGCACAGCACGAATTTCTCGTTAACTCCTCAGACAGAGCATTTTCTGCAGCCCCTCCATGGAAAGCTGAATATTTGCTGCTTTCTCTTACCAAGTGAGCTCCTGCAGTGTAATATTCTTCCATGTACATTGTCTGCACCTCTCACAGAGCTCAGCAAACATATTCCAACCATCTCATCCACATTTTTGTTGGATTTTCCTCCCTTAAACTGACCTTATTGTTCTTTTTGTACTTTTCTCTCAGTTCTACAGCTTACCCCCTTTTCCTTTTTCCACTAGGACACTGAAACAGTCCTTTATGCTTTTGCAGTCCCTTCCTACTGTGAAATCCCTCATTTTTACCACTTTTCTCATCTTCACCTTTTCAGAGTGTCCTTGTCCTGACTCTGGGACAGGACAGGAGATTGCCAATGTGTGAAAACATTAAGCACTGGATTTATAACGAGAGTGAATCGGTGCAAATAGGATTCTGCTAACCTGTGTCTGATATTACATGTGACAGGGAATATTCCATCCACATGGGATCTGCCAGCAGTGCCACGGTGGATTTAACAAACTTCCCTGGGATTAGTTGGCTTTGAGTGCACTGCTCAGCTCCTGCCCCAGTGTGTATCTAGGAAATGATGAATTCTCTCTTTATTTTTAGGTCAAACAGGCAATAACTGTGTTTTCTGTATAATAAGCAATGTAAAATGCAGATTAATATTTTTAATAATAAAAATGGAAGTAAAACTAAATATAAGCAGTATTCCTCAACTTAAAAATGAACATTGAAGAAATAGGATTTTTAAAAGATGCTTGGAGCTGGAGAGTTGAACTTTTTTGAGGGGGAAACAGTAAAATAGCATTGAAAATATACTTTGTAATGCAAACTGAAGTGCATTCTCATTACTATCCTCTCCATTTGTTCTGGTTTGGATGTCTCTCCACTTCCCATCATCTCTTGTCAGTGTTTTATTTGAAATAGGAAGACTAACCTCAAAATCCTCACCCCACAGTTAATACTGAGGAAATTCTGAGGGAAAAGTCTCCCATTTATTTTCCTTTCTGGAAGAGAGGATGAAAAATCATTCCTACTTCAATATTCCCAGCTCCACTTTTTTCGAGGTGACAACGAGTACTAGAGAGTAAATTGCCAATTCTGCAGCACAGAGAAGTTTAATTCAACATATTTGAATGTTCTCAAAGATCTGAAATTTATTTGTACTTTTGTAATCAGAATCTTTCTCTACTATTTCATTTTTTCTGCTGGAAGAGTGCAAGGCTGAGGGAGTGCAGCTCCAAAGGAGCTTTGGTGGCTCTGGAAATTCACTTTTCACAGCAGGACTGCGAAGGAAAAGGATGGCAGAAACAGCTACAGTGCACCTTCTCTTAAAAACATCATTTTTTTAGCTGCCTTTTTAGTTTGGAGAAAGAAAACAGCTCCATGTGCTGAACGTGCCGGGCAAACGCACCGTCAGCTCGGCCGATGCGGAGCCGTGCTGACATTTTTTTTTTCAAAAAAAAAACCCACCCCAACTTTGTTTTTAACGAATTTTTGAATGTAAAAGGAAAAAAAAAAAAAAAAAAAAAAAAAAAAAAAAAAAAAAAAAAAAAACCAAAAGGGGNGAAATAGACACCATAGGGTGCTGAGCGAAATGCTGAACACAGTAAACATCTTTCATGACAAAGAACACAAATACCCTGCAGATCTGCTGTCAATAGCAAGTCCTAGGCCCCCTGCTTTCAATAGTTAATACCGAGGCCCCTCTCTCCCCAAGCCTTGCTGGTAACAATCACAATGTTAAAATGTTGACATGCTAAGCACATTTGGTAAAACCCATGTCTGCATTCCCTGTGGATGGTGTAGCATCGCTGTCTAACACCTAAAGAGCAGCAATTAAAGCCAAAGTGACCTTCTCACCTCCCCTCCTGCCCGGCTGGTTCTCTCTTGATATTGCCTTTCATGGTGTCAGTGGAGCTGGAGCTGACCCATATCTGTATTTACAGCCTACCAGGCTTCGTGTCTCCACTGGGAAGTGTTTAGGAATATTTTTCTCTATTAGGAAAAAAAAGCTGTTGAAAGAGGTGTTTGTGTTATGCTCCTTCATCCCCGGCTGCGTCTTCATCGTGGATTGTAAAAAGCAGCTTTGATTGGGAAAACATGTCAGGAAAGTGGAATTTTGGGGAAATGGTGGAAGTAAATATAATCATTTGCTGCTGGGGGAGAGATATAAAGAGATGTAAAGGAGAAATAAGATTATTGTGCTGAAGGCTCTGAACCCTTCTCTGAAGAGAGTGGCGAGAGGCAGACAAAGATTAGCAGATTTCTGGAACGAAACCCTGAAATTTGATTGTGTGGAAATACCCTATTTTCACATGAAAATTGACATCCTCTCCCTTCTTCCAGGCAGTTTCATGTGCGGGGTTTGGGACATGGCAGAGCAGTCACAAAGCTTTTGCTGTGCCAGTTTTGGCCAACTTACAAGGCCAGTTAATCCTGACATGAAAAAGGGCAGCATCCATCGCATCCTGTGCACAGAGTCACACCAGCAGCTCTCGGTTTGCCTTTGAAGACCTCTCTCCTGGCTTTTTTTATTCCGTAGAACGCCACAATAAATGATTGTGAAGTATAAATTAATACCTATCTTTACCACAATCCGTTTGTGATGGGGTCCACATGCCCACCAAAACTTTTTTTAGGGGGTTTCAAATTTAAAAGGCTGATAAGCTTCTGCTGTTGGCTTTTAAAATTTGCCCAACACTTGTATATCTGGTGATGAAAGTTCCAGGAAAACTAGGAGCTGCTCCTTGCCTGCTGTCCTGGTGCTGGAGACTGTCCCTAAATCACTGCAGCTTGCTCGTGTTACTCTGAATTTAGGATTTGCAACACCCCAAGGAAAGGGTGTTTCCACCTAAAAGTGGGAGTGGAATTTTGTCTGGTTTGGTCGTGGAGAACGAAGTGGCTGGTGGGTTTTGTGCTGGAATTGCAAGACGGAGGTTGCAATTGACGGAGGTCAGCACAAGTCTGACCCATTCAGTTCCCTAAATCCCTAAAAGTCTCTTAAATCCCTGCTGCCAGCAAGCTAGCAAGCAAGCAAATATATCTGTATGACACTCCTTAGGGAGTTAAAGGTGCTCTATTTGCATATAAAATTTTACCTGAGAGATAATGTCAAAATTAAGGAACTAATGTTTCCCTGGCCAGATAATTTTCCTTGCTGTTATGAGCAGGATTTTTAGCTGTTTGCACTCATTGAAGTGTCACTGGCTTTATTGAGGATGAAAGGAGGTCTTGGAAAATTTAATAGCACATGGTTTAGATGGGAAAGAGTCACGGTGATGGCTGGGAAAGACACGATGTTGACCAGTTCGATGGATGCATGTATGGGTGCTTTAAAAGACAGTAGGAATATGACACAACTACCTCAGCCTCACAGTACTCCGCACTTTAACATGGTTAAAGATTTCATTTGAAAGGACTTTCGCGATGCTGTTTTGCCTTTGTCACACTTAACAGCGGCAGATTATCAATTCGGGTAATTTCAGACAAAAAAATTACACCCTTTTTTTGTCTGATGTATGCACAAAAGGAGTGACGGGGGCGATAGCTTCATCACGGGCATTGGTGGTTCAGTGGTAGAATTCTCGCCTGCCACGCGGGAGGCCCGGGTTCGATTCCCGGCCAATGCAGTTGATCTTTTCTCTTTCTTCTTTTTTTTTTTTTTCCCCGTAGTTCCTTATTTCTGCTTCCTTTTCCGCTTCCGTCGCGGCCGCCAAACCCTCCTGCAGCTCCACCGGGCCTCGCCCCGCTGTTCCCCCGCCGGGCCGCGGCTGCCCGGGCGTAGTGGGAGATTCTCGGGGAGGCCGCGCCGGGGAGGACAAGATGGAGGTGTAAGGAAGGGCCTGAGGGGGGAACGCAGGGCACGGGGGGCCTCGGAGCCACCCGGCCATGGCCACAGCGGGGCTGCAGGGCATCTCTGTGGGGTTTGTGTGGGATACATCTCTGTGGGGTTCGTGTGGGGTACATCTCTGTGGGGTTTGTGTGGGGTACATCTCTGTGGGGTTTGTGTGGGGTACATCTCTCTGGTGTTTGTGGGTACATCTGCTTGTGGTGTGGGTGGGGTACACCTGTGTGGGCCTGTGCGTGAGGGGTGTGAGGGTACGATAAATCCGTGAGGGCTTTATTGCCCCCAGCAGTGAGTTCTGCTCGATGGCTGAGGGGTTTATTTTCTTTAAAACTCCTGCCGGAGCAGCTCTTGGGGCGAAAGGCGGCGCGGCTCGGCGTGAATCCCGCTCTCGTCACCTCCTGCCCTCTCCTGTCCCCTCCTGCTCCCTCTGCCCCCGGAGAGGCAAAATGGGAATTTTTCATTTATTCCCGTGAGCTCTGTGCAGGAGCTGGAAATGCTGGAGAAGGAAGAAACCTGGCGGGTTTGTGCCAGGGATTGCAGGCACAGTAAGAGTCGGGATTTTGGCCGGTCACTGTTCCAGAGTTGTTACACCAGGCAGAGTTTTGTGCCTTTCTCCCGTGTGTTTTGAGCACAAAACTATCAGATTTGAAGCTTAAAATCTCATGACTTGTGTGGAGCTGGTTAAATTTCTAATTTTCATTTCTCTAATGAGTGGGGGCACTCATGGGATGGATCCCCCAAAGTCACTGAGCTCCTGCAGCCGTGTAACCCAGGGATGTTTTATTATCATTAAATCTTCTCTACTACAAGCATGAAAATCAAAAGTTGATAAAAAATACGCAACATCTCCTGAAATACAGGTTTATACTACATTAGCCTGGAAAGAAATGAGCTGTTTTGGCTCTTATATACTGAGAAATATGCTTTTGATACCATAAAAAAAAATCCGTGATGTTTCTTGTACATCCACTGAGTTTTTATTAATCTTCTTTTGCCTCCTGTCTGATGTCCTTCCAACAGTGAAGCTTTGCAACTCTCCAGGTTCTTACCATGGATTTTTCTTACCGAAATTATTCTGCATTTCTTACCTGAATTATCTGTTATTAGAGAAAAGAACCCTTCAGAAAGCTTTGTAGTTTAAATATATAGCACATGTAAGGAGCAGAGTTAAAAACATGAAGTGTCAGTGATATTTGTAGAGGTGTGATGCTCTGTACTAAGATATTTTTTGCTGTAAGCAGCCCTACTCAAGAATATTTTGGTTTAGACTAAAATTTGGGCAAATATTAGCTATTTAAAGACTCTAAAAAGTGTTTATATGATTTTTTTTTTCTTTCTGCTTAAGTCTTAATCATGTAAAAGATTAAGCAAACTGTTGAGCTGACTACTTAAATTTTACATTAGAATTCATTATTTAGAATTCAGAATTTCCTGAATGTCAATTTGGTAGCTGTGAGTCAGGACGGAAGGAAATTTTTATTTCTCCCACAAATGTTGATCAGTTTATAATTTTGGTATTTCAGCACAACAGAGCTGTTGAAGATTTGAGACTGACTCGTTGGCAGAAGCGGGAAAAAAAAGCGTTTTTCTGCATGGCAGAGCGGTTTGGGATGAAAAAGGAAAGCAGTTGTCTTAAATAATTTCATTCTTAACCTCAGATTCCGCAGCCTCATTTGCATGGCGATGTATTTATTCCATACCCTTTCAGCCGAACAATTCCATACGTAATTCTCCCTATAGAATGTCTTTGATCCGTGGGGATTTCTGTAGGGCCCGGCTGAATGCAAACATTCTGAAGACTTGCATTTACCTAAACAAAAGCTATATATGGTTTGTAAAACATGAATGAAAAACTAATGCGTGCCTGAGCTCACTTGCTGAAGTTTCACTCGGGTCAGCGGAATGGAAGTTGAAGTTCATCTCAGCGTATTTTAGAAGGTCCTTTTCATTTAAAAACAATGCTAGAACCTGTGGAAGTTTGTGGATGCATTTACCATTTGAAAGTGATGAACGTGACAGTTCTATTCAGGCGATTCGCGATGCTTAACAACACATTGTACCTTTTTTGTTCTTTTTTTTTTTCTGCACAGACCTGAGAAAGGCCTTTTTTTCCTTTTGTATGGAAACTTTCTGTTGTTGTGGCTGCTGACTGCTCAGCAGAATGTGTTGTTCAGGGAACAGAGGATGTTCTGGGGCAGTTTTTCTCCGTCTTTTTATTTTAAATATATAAATTTACAATATCCAGGAGGAATAGAGGCAGGATGTGCTTGGCTCTGCAGTCACCCTGCCAGCCTTGGATAAGGATTCGTGCTTAGTTGGGACTGAGGAAGTGGAAAGTGGGAAACTCAGCCTTGCCCTTCTTATATAGGAACAGGCACATAAAGATGGAAAGAATAAATAAAGAGGAAACACAATAATTTTTTTTTTCACTCAGTACAACTCATATAAATTAAAGCCCTCTTTGTGTCTATACACACACACATGTCCATGGTACTAAAATACTCAGTGTGCTCTTGACTGATAAAGAAAATAGGGTTTGTAATCTGAATTATTTTTCCTGTCAGTCTTTATTTGAATAAAATCAGAGGCTTTTTTTCTAAGGAAGAAGCAAAGCAATTTGGTTTGAGTGTGTGAAATTGGGTGAGCGAGTCAAATAGGGTGGCTGAGTGAAAGGAGGGTGTTGTACAAGTGTACGATGATTTACGGGGCAAACTGTGCAAAAATACTCGGTATTTATGTCATAATTCTACTGACAGCGTGGAAAAATATTTTCGAGAGATGGCAATTGTAGAATCACCAAAATAAGATGTCTTGGGACATTTTTTTTCTTTTTTTTTCTTTTTTTTTTAACTTTATGTTCTTTTAGTGTCTGTGACCAGGCAAAGGAAAACTTCAAACAGTTTCATTTGGATCATAATTAATTGTTTTCATTTTTCCTTTTAGTAAAGATGCAAATGCTGCATTGCTGAGTAACTTTGAGGTAAGTGTGTCTTCATCCTGGTTTTAAAGCAGCAATTTCAAGCTGTCATCAGTCCCTTGTCTAATCTTTGGAAGCTGAAACCTGGCAGTCAGCAGACCTGCAAGGGATTTACTCCTCCTTGCATTTGGTTTGTTTTCAAGAAAAAAAAAACTTTTTAAAGAAGATTTGGAAATGGTCTTGTTAGTAATGGGTACCGTGTTACTGTATGGTGAGATTGTTCCAAAGCAGGTGCTTTTCTCACTCATTTTAAGGGAGATAGAAGGAAATGTTGGTTTAACTTGAAGCAGGTAATGGAAATATTTTGCTTTGCTGATTAATGTAATTTTCTGCGAAGTTTTAATAACCCAAGTGGTTTTGTCTGTGTTATTGTATTGCTGAAGCTGCTTTTTATTGCAGCTGTTTTGTTCTATTCTGAAATTAATTGTGAAGGGTCTTATCCTGAGCTGCATCTGTCTGCAAACAGCAGAGCAGGGTTCTGGTGAGTGTTTGTGAGGCATTTGGAAAGAACTCCCTTAAATTTCCTCTGAAAAATAGATGATTTTTTTTCAGCCAAACTGGTGTTCAGTGCCTGGCTGTTAAAAACATGTGAAAAAAAAAGCAAATATGGCTTTTAAAAGTAGTGATTCCCTTCCAAATACTGCTACCTTTCCATTTGCTCCACTTCCCAGTTGCAATTCCACTGGCAAAGCCAACATTCTGTAAATCGAGGTGATGCTTTGCCCACAAAGTTCCATCTCTGCAGTTCCTCTGTGAGCTTGGAGTTGTCCTTTTGTGTTTGTTGTCAAAGCTCACAGCCCGAGTTTGGGGGTTCAGCACTGACAGGTGCTCCTTTTTCATGGAAGTGTGAAGTAATTGAGGGTTTGTAGCTGATTATATTCATATTTCTCGCTGTCTGGAAATGTTTGGTTTCTTATTTCTCTGGACTTGTCAGTTTGTAAGTCCCTTGGGGCTGCATCTTGAGTGAAGCCAGGTAAAAATGAGGGCATGAACAGTGAGAAGTGCTCTGTTGCTTTGCTCTGGGTATTGACTCTGGATACTCTGAAAAGCCTGAAGTAAAACACCTGAAAAAGTTCCATGCATCTGTTTAAAATAGTTTTTAAAAAATAATTTGTATCCTTATTCGTCACTCTGGGGTCAAAGTATTTTTCATTTCAGTTGCTGGTCCAGCCACACATTTTTTGGTTTTTTGGCTGATAGGATTTTTCCTGTTCATTTATGATTTCCTGTTGTCATCTTTTTAGGTAAAATACTCTCAGATGGTCTGAAACATTTTAATTTTTATCTTTAGGTGTACCAGTTACTTACTGATCTCAAGCAGCAGCGTAAAGAGAGTGGCAAAACCAAGCAGAGCTCTGGGCAGCAGAATCTGAACACAATCATGTATGAGGTGAGCACCACTGGGAAAGTCTTTTGACCAGTTAGCTCGAGCTGCAATAATTCACATCCTTAGGGTTGTATATTTAATAATTTGATATCAAGTTTTCCCTATTACAAACCATAATAAGATGTTTTATCTGCCACTATTCTGGAGTCAAGTTGTAAGGTAACTATGCTATCAGGGCAGAGTTAGGCAGCTGCTGTTCTTAAAATCTATAAAAGAATTTCAAACTCCCTGGTTCCCAATTTTTTAGTTTTGTTAGGATTTTTTTAATTCTAAATATTCCATCCTTTTAAGACACAGGGCAGAACTCGCTGTCTTCTGATGTGTTTATGATATCACCTAATGTGATAATTAAGATGATGATTTCAAAGCTGAAACACACATTACATGGTATTTTTTTATTAACAGAATTAAACAAATCATTTCCAGCTAAAATAGATCATTTTGATTTTTATTTTGTCAGAAAAAAAGCCTAACCACATGTACAGATAACATCACTTGGATGCCAGGTTGGGGATAAACATTTCATCCCTCGCTGGGAAGAAATTCTAAAATCTTATAATACAAATACCAGCATTTAAAATAAGTTAGCAACTTGCAGTGAGAGGCATTGTGTGTGTGCTGGAGAATTGCAAGAGCAGCTCCAGGACTGACAGGCAGCTGAAAGCACTTTGCCTTTGCTTGCATGAGTAATTCTGTTGAGCACTGGAACTACTCATGTGGATAAGATCTGGCCTAGGCTTTGGTTTTGTTTCAGTTCTGGCTTTGTTTGAAAAAGGTACAGAGTTGTAATTCCTAAGCCTTGCATTCAACAAAATAGGGGCTTACCAAAAATGGGAATTAAATCTTCATGGAGACTGGCAGTCTCTTCCTGCACCTCTGGGAAACAGCTGAGGAAGATCCTGTAAGTATTTTTTTCAGGATGCACCTGAAATCTTTAATTGCTTTGTTATTCTGTGTGTTAAATACCAATGAGATGCTTGGGTGTGGAGCTGGTGTCAGTTCTGGGTGTATTTTCTGTATCTGACTGAAAGAAAAGTGAATTTGATTTTACAGGATTGTCTTTGTGTTTCTTCACGAGCTCCCTGCAGACTTGGATCTGTTGGCATTGAAGTAACTCCATGAAAGGAGCTTTGTTTTTCTGTATATTTGGCTTTTTCATTGATTTGAAATTGCCAAAAAAAAAAAAGATGAACCTGGAAGAGAAATTACTCCTGTGAAATAACTATATTATATGGCAATATAAAAATTTCATTTCAGTCATTGGTGGTGAATAACAGCTTCGTTTTATCTGATGAGGTCAGACAGGGCTTACAGAAAGGAATAATAAATTAAAAATATTTACCGCTCTTCATTTTGGGGTTTAATTCAAGCAACAATAAATATTCAGGAAGATTTTAAGCCACTTCCAGTGAAAAGTCAGCCATGAACTGAAATTTTTGTGGGTTTTTTTATCAACAACTTGTTTTATTTATTCAGTTCAGATTACATTGTGTATTATATTTCCATTATCCACCTGCACAATGTTGTGTTATTTTAAATAAAGCAAATAAATGGAACATCTGCTGACAAAGTCAGTTGAGGTTGGTGGGTTGGATCAAAGTTAAATTGTCTCAATTAATTTTTAATAGCACAATATCCTTGCAGATTTCATAAAAAGCCACCTGATCTGCTTCTGTCAGCTTTAAATTGCCAAAAATGCAGGTGTAGGATAAAAACAAGGATAGATTAGAGATTTTAAAGAGGGATTTCTGGGCTGGCAGTGAGAATATCCCTGCCACTGAGCACGTGAAACTCAGGTTTAAGGATGAATTGTGTTCACCTTTCCTGTGTGCTTTTAAAAGACAAAAACCAAACAAGGAGCAAACCAAGGAAGCAAATGTCTGTCACAAACAGCAAGAGGGTTTTTTAGCAGACACAGCTAAAACTCACTTCTTTCTTCCCTCTTGAGCTTGCAATTTTGTCTTTGAACAGCTCAGATAAAGTTGATTTCCAAACCTGAATTGATTTTCCAATTTTTCTCAATACTGAGGAGACTTTTCAGAGAACTTGTTCCATACACAACTGGTAGAACAAGTATAGAGTGTGAAATAATAAATATTTTCTTTCTGTCCCTTGCAGACACTGAAGTACATTTCAAAAACTCCCTGCAGGTACCAGAGTCCTGAGACTGTCAGAGAGTTCCTGGTAGCAATGAAGGACCATAAATTAACCAAGTAAGTGGAGCTGTGCACTTGAACAGTCAAAAACTCAATTGATGCTGAAAAACTGATCCCTGTAGACAGTGTGATAACCTGATTAATGATTTTTAAGTATTTTCTGCCATTATTTAAATGCTCAGCCAAACAGCTTTTCCTTCACTCATTATGAGCTACTTGTCCAGGATGTCTGAAATCTACATTTCAATTAATTAAATATTGTACCTACCAACCTTCCCTCCTCCCCCAGCAGTTTCCAGTGAAGTTGAACATCCAGTTCTTGTTTTGGGAAGTTCTGCCTGGAAAAGAAAAGATTTCCTTTGCAGTTCCAAGGCTCCAAAGGCTTTTTGCCTCTTTGGCAGTGTTGTGAGTGCCTGTTCTTGAGGACATATTCCTGTTAGAATAGTTACAAGCTTTAAATGAGCTTTTGGACTGTTTAATTTTTTATGGATGCTCTGAGGTGCCTCTGGGGTTAGGTATCATCCTGTGTGTCCTTTTCCTGAGGCACTAAAGCAAGGGAATTATTCCCAAATCATTTCTTGTGCATAGTGGCAGCAGGATGAGAGTGAAGAGCCAGCCACTGGTGTGAGTGACAAATTTACTCTGTCAGAATTCAGATTTGTTCTATGAGCATCCTGTGCAATTTGTTCTCTGTTAGTCTCTCTGGTAAAGAACTTCCCAACTCTGCCACATGCTTTACAGAATGAAAACCAGAATTGTTTAGTGTGATCCTGGCACTTCTTTTTTTCTGATCTTTTCCATGCAGCCACTTGTAGAAGTGTCAGGGCCCATCTGGCAGCCCTTTCACCCCAAACCACAGAGAGCACATGGGCTGCAATTCCTCTTTAATGCACTTTCTGTTAAACCACTTAAAACAGTGATGCCTCCAGGGCAATTTGGAGCTACCCTTTGGTTCCTAACCAAGGTCATTTCAACACTGCTTCTCTTGTTAAACAAAAAGGCTTTGATGGTTTCTGTTCTGTGGGATGGAAGTGCTGTTTAGGGATTTCATTTCTCTGCTGTCTGCCAGAGAGCTTCCTTTCCGTGGAGAGGAAAGACCCGCAGTGTTTGCTCTTCCAGGACCTTGCTGCATGATCCCTGTAATGACCTTTCCTCCTACCTGGATAATGAACTCCAGACTCTCTTTGCTGCTTCCTCTCTGGGTGAGGCACCCCAAAATGTGCTCTCTGAGCTGGTCAGACACTGTCTGTGCTGGTAACAGCTCTCTGCAGTGGCTGATTAGATTTATTTGTGTAAATTGGGGTCTGTTCTGCGACAATTCAGTCTGGTTAAAGGGTCAGCAACACCCCGTCACCCCCAGCTGCTTCCCTGCCCTTGAAATTCCTGTATGACTCCTCCTCTAGTCAACGGGCAAACAATTAAGCAGCGTGTTTGTGCTCTTAATTAGGCTCAGCCTATTTCCTGATTCGAGGATTTGAGGGCTTTGAAGATCAGGATTTGCAGCCCTGCCTTGTTGGGATGTGACATTCCCTACTCTGCCTGCGATTGCTGCCCTCAGCACTAGGCTGTGCTCGTGGATGGGAGAATCCCCAGCTGGGAAGAAAGAGCAGCCAGGGAAACACCGGGAACTGAGGCACGGCAGAGCTTTGAGTCAAGGGAATTCTTATTTTTCCTCTCACAGACCTGCAGGCTGTCAGGCTGCACGTGGTGTCTCTGCTCCAGTGAGAGAACTGATAACATTATTCTGGCAAATGCTGCAGTTCCTGGAAAATCACCTCAAATCCCTCTGTTATCGCTGATTTTTGCTGCTCAAAATACCAAGTTAACAGACCAGCATCCATTTTTTGATGGATTTCTCTCCTTAGGGTTACAGACCCAAAAAAAAGCTTCCTAAAAGGCAGATTTTAAAAATAAACACCAGCGTGTGCAAACAAATCTTCCAGAGTCATTTCAGAGAGCTGCCTTGCTAAATGCACCAAATTCAATATCTAAACAGATATTTCACTGATACAGTTAGAGAAGTGTTGTAAAACAATTTTTCCCATAGTTTTTAATCATTATTTTCATAAAATTCAGACTGTAGAACTGAGATTTTTTTTAAAGCTAAAGCTCTGAACCCACATAATGAATTTTGTTATTACCTTGTTGAGGCCTCAGGCTTTGGCTGAAGCTCCAGTTCAGTGAGCCATGTTGTACTTGGAAATAGAGTTTGCCACTAGCAGCGAATTTTCCAGTTTTAGTGCCTGGAATGGCTTCATATTTGTAAGGTATAGTGAATTGCATTGCATGAAAAGAACATTTATTAAGCTGGAGCTCTGTAATTATGGTTCAATGAAAACTGGCTCTACTTGTGCTTCTTCCTGTTACTGATAGCCTATCTTGGGTCTTATTTTGGAATGACCAAATTTCCAATCACTGCATATAATTTAAAAAAAAACTGGTCAGGAACATTGCCCTTTTTGTCTTTAAATCAACACAGTCGAGGAAGTGTTGAGCTGAAAATCTTCAGTACTTTTAGAAAGTATTTTCTCTCCTGACTGCCAAAAACTACAACAGATACAAACCTCTGCAATATTAAAGCTTGAAGGATTTGCTTCGTAATTTTTGTCTCCTCCAGAGCTTTCAAAATGAAAATTCAACAGCAAATCAGGATGGTGCTCATTGAACAATAACATCATTGAAGAGATTTTAAACAGATTATTGCATTTCCCTCTGAATTGAGTGGGAATTAACCCTTGGGTCTGCAGCAGTGGGCTCAGTTTTTCCAGTGGGAATCCCACAGCACCCACAGGGGCTGTGATTTCCCATTTTGGGAAAATCCTCCCTCAGCCAGAGCCTGTGCTCAGGATTCAGACATTAAAAGTTACCATGGTTGATTCAGAACCATGGGATTTATACTTCCAGCAGGAATAAAACCCCTGGTTGTGTGTCCAGCTGTTACTTTATGGTTTTCCTAGCAGCTCTCAAACATCCCTTCCTGAGGATAAATTTGCCTCTGCACAGGCACAGATGTTTGAAGGGTTTTTTTAGCTCTCTGTGCTGGATCTTGGCACTGTTCTCTCCTCTTGCTGGAAAAACACTCTGGGAGTTCAGTAGATTAAAAAATGGGCAATACCAACACACATCTGAAATTTTGGTTAAAATATAAACTGCCAGAGTTTGCTCAGTGCTGGCTGAAAGTGGTGCATTTTGTCTGGATTTCCACAAGAGCATGGAACTATTTGTATTATTTGTCAGAATGGGTGTATCAATACAGGAGTGTGCTGTCTGTTCTGTCTGTGATCTTGAACATGACACAGAGGTGGTTTTTGTCTTGTTTTTTAGGATGTAACTCAGTATCTTCACCTCCTCCAGCACTCTCCCCTCATACAGACCTCAAACCCATTTCCCCCCAATAACTGCACAGGGTTTTGTCCCCAGCAGCCTGAGCTTTGTGTGTGTCCCTAAACCTTTCCAAAGTGTTTTTTCTTGCTGGAAAAGCTGCTCCTGGCTCCAGCTGAGTCCCAGAGCTGCAGGATGTGGGCTGAGGCTCAGCCCCACAGCAGGAATTGCCATTTTGGGATTTCTCAGCAGGCAGGTCCTGTACAAGTCTGCAGCATGGCCCATTAACTCTGATTAGTGGAATCTTGCTTTTTGTGAGAAAATTGCTTTCAACTGTCACTCATCTTTTGTATGGATTCTCCTCTTGAATGAGCAGCTTTCGTGTTCCAAACTGTTACCAAAATCCAGGCAGACCAGGGAAAATGCAGATGCTGAAGCTTGAGGGCAGTGAAGCTGAAATGTTCCTCATCTTCTGTTTGGGTGGATGGGACAGTTCCCCTTTTTATTTAACGAGCATCAGTGCCATGCATACTGTAGAAAGTGTAAAGATGAATTCATGGGAGCTGGAAAAAGTTAATTTTACTTTTTAGATTTAATGGAGCATGAACTAAATTCAGGCTTAGGTCTGTGCCTGAGCCAAGCACTGCAGTCAGGGCTGATCCTAATGTATGGTTGCCTTGCTTACAGCCAAACTCTGATGAAATTGTGGTCATTCATGTTTTAATTTGTGAGTGTGCTGTCAGGAAATTCCAGGTACATGGAGAGCCTGCTCCTAGCAGTCACTTTTTGGGATCACACACAGAGAGGCTGATCCTAGCAGTCAATTTTTGGGATCAGTGTTAAAAAGGTGCAGTGGGTACTGAGCTCCAACTCAAACCTCTGCCTTCTGTTGCTGCTGAGGGCTGAGCAATCCAGTTTCCTATTAAATGAAATTTAGAGACTTTTTCAGAGTGTTTGTTTCGAGGGGATGCATTCCTTACCTCATAATTACATGTTATCATGTCTAAAGATCATTATGTTGGAGTGTTAATTAGTGCTCAGGCTGCACAAGCAGCTCTAGATGAAATATGGCATTTATGCAGCTTTAGGGGTTTTTTGCACCCTGCTGCTCATTCCTTTGTGTTGTTCTGCATCATTTTCCAGTAGGGAGGGTTTTTGCTGATCAAAACCAGCCATGAAATCCTTCAGATTACACACTTGAATGTGTTAATCACTTGTAAATTCTCTCTCATTCTTCTGGACACATTTTTAAAACTTCAAATACCCCAAAATGATGCTTTTAGGATCTGTTTGGCCTGCTTGTAAAATTTCTGTCTGTCCCCTAATGAGTTAGAGTGATGTTAATGGCTTATAAGCAAGAAGTCTTGGAGAGGTGACCTTTTTTTTGTTGTGCCCTCTATTTCTTCAGAAAACATGAGCAGCTTCACTAATTGATTGTTTTAGTCACGATGTGTAATTGGTGTTAATTTGTTTCTGGTTGCTGCTGTGCCAGTAATCTTCCTGTGATGATAAACACAGCTCTACCTGCTTGAAAATAGCTCTGGATAAATCAGGTTTGCATTCTTCAGCTCAGGCATGAAATGGCTTTTGCTATTTGATCCTCTTTATTTGGCTGTGGAGTTTTGCTGGCAAGGAATTGCAAGGATATTACTTTGAAAAAGAAGAAGATGAGGAAATTTGTTTCATAAAAGTCAAATAATGTGCTTTGTGTGGAGGAGTGGTGGAGCTGGAGGATTGGGATGTGTCTTGCTACAAAAGAGAAGAGTTGCTTGAGAAGGCTCTGATCTCAGAAGTGACATGTGAGAGAAACTTGGGTAAAATATGAATTCATCACAGTCCGTCCTTGTAAGTAGGGCTGGGGGAGGAGGAGGAGGGAGCTTTTCACAAGGAGGACCCTCAGAGAAGCTGTTTGAGAGCTCTGGAAACTGAGGCACCAACCCTTCCTTGGCCAGGGAGCAAAGCAGAGAGCACTGCAAGCACCAGCTCTGTGCCTTCATCAGGCAGCACAGCAGGAAATTTCCCAGCTCTGGAGGAAAAGTCTGTCATACATCCAGCTGAATTGGCCAGATTTTTATATAATAAATACATTATTTAATATTCTTTCCCCAGCTCTGCATGGCAGTGCTGCCTTTAGCCTCACTTTTACACGAGTGAGTTTTGTCTCTCATTGATTTCTTAAATCGTCTGCTTTCCACATAAAGGATTTGAGTGCTCACCTCCTGCCATTATTGAGGTTTTACTCCTGTTTTTATGACAGTGGGAGATGGCAGCAGTTATAAACACCTCATTTTTCTGCCAGTGAAGTGCTTTGAGTTCAGAGCTAAATCCAGCCATGCTCTCCATAGCCTTGTGTTGGAAACACCAAAAAGATCTGAGTGATTAACGTGGGAAAACACAGGAGCTGTGTTCCCTGCTCCCCATCACCAGTGGAAACACAGTTTGGCTCTCCAAAGGCAAAGCAATCAAATAAATAAATAAATAGGAGGATTTCTTGGAGCTTTCTGTTAGGAATTGTTAATATCTCACAAATGCTGTATTGAAAATTGACAAGCTTTTCTTCTGAAGCTGAAAGTCGTGATTAAAATGGACATTTTAGCTGGATCATCCAGCCATTTGAAATGGAATTATATCTCTGAGGTTATCTCCAGACACAGAAACTGTTGGTTGTAAACATGGAGTGGTCTGTGTTCTCTTAAAAGCTGAGAGGTTTCCTTCGTAAACAACCCCCAGGGGAAAACGCTCCAGAATTGGTTTAAATATGCTTTAAAGGTGCCTTTTAAAGAGTAATAAATTCCAACCTTTAGTGTTTCCAAATTGTAGTTCCCTGCTGGGTCTTTGTGTTTTTCAATGACCTAAAAGAATAAACAAGTTGCTGCCATTTGATGGATTGTAACTCCTTAGGTATGAAAATTGTTCTTGTGGTTGTGTGTTCATAGCAGAAGTTTTTGATTTCTGATGAGTTGTTCAGCATTTCTGCACAGCTTTAATCAAACAGCAGTTAATTAATGCTTGCACAGTAATGATCTAAGGGTCTCTCCTTGCCACCTTGGGCTAGAGGTGGCAACAGCAGCATGGCTGAACACAGGAAAGCACCCAAATTACTGAAAAATCCAAATGATGGCCATTCAGCCAGACTGCAAACCCAGCCAGGATTATTCCTGGCAGTGGCATTTCATCCCTAAGTTCTCAGGAATGTGTTTGCATCACTGCAGGCATTGGGGGGATCCTCAAACCACCCAGTAACGTGGGTTTTCTTACACTGTGCTTTTACCCAGGGCAGAAAAGCTGCAGCTGCTGAACCACAGGCCTGTGACTGCAGTGGAAATCCAGCTGGTGAGTAACAATGCCTGGGCCTGTTCAAAGCTTAACTGGAAGCAGCTTTAACCTTGGAGATCAATTGAATAATTGCTTTCTCATGGGCCAGTGATTGAATGTATCCCTTTATGCACATTTTACATGCATGGGTTCAAATCCACTCAGCTTCCTGTGAGAGCCCTCAGACAGATTCTCCACCTCTGTTTGCTTCAGTGTCACACATTTAAAATGCCCAATGCAGTCATTCAAGGTGATTTATTAAAGTATTGCAAATAAGAATGTATTTAATCTTTTTGCTGTGCAGCTCTGTGATGGAGTGCTTCACTTTTTGACATTTTCCCTGGTTATTTTTACACTAAAATCAAAAATTCTAAAAAGAAATGAGCAGTGATGCAGAATGAGAAATGGATATAGACAGACTTTCTGGTAGAAAGTAGCCATTGTAAATCTAAGAATAATTCAGCTGCAAAGAGGGATTGTCACTAAATAGAAATAGCTGCTTCTATTCTCTCAAGAATCTCCTCAGGAATACAAACCCCTGTGGTAATAAAGAGATTTTTATAATCAGGATATTATTTCAATAAAGATTTTTTGCATTAGGAACATCTGTTTGCAATCTTCCCCTGAAACCAAGCTGAGGAGGAACAGGATCAGATTTTGCTGCAAAAAAAGAGAAGGATTAAAGAGGTGCCAGTAGGACTATTTTTCTTCTGTCACCAAGGAGCGGAGATTATAATGCTGAAGGCATCTCAGAAGAATGGTTCCTGCTCTGGAATTAATGCTGTGTTTTGTGGCTGAGGACATCAGTGTCCATCAGCAGCCCAAGCAGGAGCTTTAAGGCTTTAAGTTAGTTAGAAGCCACAATTTGGAACCTTTCTCACACCTTTGTTAGCTTCATGTGCTTAGACACAGATTTATTTTATTGCCATGTGCAGGCTTTTCTTCCCTTCTTTAAATGCACCTTTTGGGGCTCTCAGGTGTGGTTTTGTCTGTTTGTCTCTTCTCTCCTCATTAATCCTACCTGCTTCCTTGTTATCCTACCTGAAATATTGAAAATAGTTTGCTCCTGTGTCACATTTGAAGAAGAGTTTGGGCCTTTTTATTAAAAGTCAGCTTTCTGTAGAGTGCCATACTTTGGATATTTCGAGTTTTGTAGTTAAATAAAACTCGTTGCTGAAATTTAGAGAACACAGACACAAGATCTGAGATCGGTGTCAGTTCATTATTGATCCAGAACCCCTCTCTAATGTTCAAAATCAACTTGTACAGAGTTTAATATCTGTACATTTGGGGGTTAGCCTGAATTTGTATCTTCACTGGGGATGCAGTCACTCCTGTTCCACTGTGATCCCCCTGTAATTCCCAGGACAGGTTTCCCCAAAATCACCATTCCAGTGGTGTGAGTGGCCTGCATTGTTACCCCTGTGTCAGGTGAACCCTCCCCAGAACTGCAGCACCTTTGGAAGTGCTTCCATCAAAGCTTCTGGAGCTCAGTGACTGCTGGGGAGCTGCAGCTTGGTGTTACTGAAATCCAGAGCTGGGAGAAGCAAGGAGATGATTTTGCTGGTTTGGATCCTGTTTTTGACGAGGACAGAGGTTGTAGCAGTCACTGAACACACAAAATCTGCCTTTCCTGAGTATGAAATAACACAGAGCTCACCTATGCACAGGTTTCCTGCAGGAAAGTCCATTCCCTGCAGTGATGGATGTGACAGAGCCTGCTGAGAAGGGGATTTTGGCTCTGAAATGGCCTTGATTCTCTCCTCACTGAACTTGCCCCTGCCTCTCCAAAGCCTTGAGTGGCTCCTGAATCAGAAATAAATGCTGGGAAGAACTCCTGAGCAGTTCCTGGAATGGGGGCACATCAATCTTCTCTTTCAGAAAGCTTGAAACAAAATCCCAGCCAAGTCCAAGCTGGCTCTCACTTGCTCAGTTTTGATGTCTCAAACTTCTACTCAGTGCTGCCTGACCATGGAATGGAGTCTGATTTACCTGACAGGCTCATGGGAGAGGATAATTATAATTATAGTTAATTGCTGCTGCTTTTTGCCTTTCCAGCTTTTTAGTTTTTTACTCTCCCTCTGCAAAGTTCCCTATTTTTAGCTGTATGCAAACAACAAATCCACTTTGATAAAATTATTTTGCAGCTGAAAAGCAAATTTCTGTTGTGATCTTTTGGAAGCCTTAATGCATAAATTGCTGCCATTGTCCATCTTTGTCTTTTCCCGCCTCTGTGCCAGGATTTATTTTCCAACAACAATAACAAAAAAAGGAGCATGAAATTCAAATTCCTACCCCACAGGGTAAAACACTGTACACATTGCAGCTATCTTGACCTCCTGTTTTAATCTTTAACACATGTTGGGCCTGGCTCAGTGATTCCCAAAAGGAGGAAATAAAAAGTCAGGGATGATCAGCTCACCAGGAGAGTGGTTTGGCTTTACTTCAGGCTGAAGGTGAAGCGTCATCTTTTTTTAAGGAGCAAATTTCTCCATGTTTTTCTGAGTGGAAAAGCAGATTTTAATTCTGTGCTTTTTAAAAGTGTATTTCCACCTTGGAGAGTTTCATTCTCATGTGCATGACCAGGCTGGCACATTGGCTTTTATACTGAAAAATATAATGGAAAGTATTTTGGAAAATGGAAGATCTTAAGCAGGTTTATACACTTTATTTTGTCATTGATGTATTTTGCCTTCCCCTTGGTTAATTATCTCTGAGAGACATTAATCCAATCATTCAGTCTTTTTCTTTATTTCTTTTTTTAATGTCCTTTTTTCCTATTAAGTGTGGTGGGGCTGAGCAATTTCAAATCACTGCTCAAAGGAGGAGATAACAGTTATTTTCTCATCAAACATCTAACATCTCCCTCCTCCACTGGAGTTAAATTATGTGCTTGATTGCTTTGAAAACGATCAGAGCCCCTATTTCCTTTATTACTGTACTTTACTGATTATTTTTAAATAGAATTCCTACTTTATTCTTCAAACAAACAATAGCTTTTAGCCCACAGGTTCTTCTGTGATGCTGAGGTTTGTTCCCACCAAATATTGAGAGAATTTCTCAGTTCTTTTAGGACTTTTTGGGGTTCTTCAACGTGGCTTTATTTATTCTTCATTATTTATTTATTGTTGTGTCTCAGGAGACTAAACCAAATGAACATTAGCATTGAAAGCAGCACAGGGAGGAGGATGAGGTCTCTTAAATTCTGCTTTTATTTGGGTAAGCACAAAAGATAGGTATGGTTTGAATTAAGGATGTTTGTCCTTGTTTCACTAAGTGGAAAAAAAAGGAATTTAGGCAATCCTGAGTGTCTGTATGGACAGAATTCTGCTTCCGTTTGTCCATGGCACTATGAATGTAGATTTGCACCTTAATTTATGAATAACCACTTTAATCCCTGGGATTATCTTCACAGGCTGGCTGTGAATTGCTGAAAATTAAATTTGAGCTGCAGGGGGAACGTGCTGCTTTTAGCTTGAGCTGGGAGAATTTTATACCAATGAATTTATAAAGTTTCCCCGATTCCCTCTTTGATTAGATGTAGAGCATTGTGGAAATGAAGTGGGAGCATTGCTGACTTTATGAATATATTGCAGTGGAAATTGAAAAACAAACTGCTTTAATTTGGGTGAAATAGAAATTATTAGTGAGGCCTGAGCTGAGTGAATTCTCACATTTCACAGATAACACACTCTGTGTGTTTGTGAATGACATTGATGTGCTGCAGCAATTCTTCTTAAACCCCTGGAGTTATTTTGGGACAGCGCAGCCTGGAATGCTGAAAGCAGCAGTGACTTGGGAGTTATTTATGACATCAGGGGGCTTTTGATGCATAAATTTTATTTCTGTCACACTGCCCACGTCTGCTCCTCACCCAAATCTGCAGATATTGAGGGCCAGCAGCACTTTGGTCAGAAATACCCCAAACTTTTCACGTGGCATCATGTGGGAGGGGAAACTGTTCCCATTTGGGCTGGCTGGCACTGCCAACATCAACAGCTGAGCTCATCCACTGCCCTCAAACATTTGCATTTTTGTTTTCCTTACTATAAACTTTGCGTTCCTGGCTGCTTAGGGGCTGAGTCTGGCTCTTGAGCAGTTTCAGCCAGTGCAGGGCTTTCTGCTGGAGATTTTCTCCAAGATTGGTAAAACTGCTGCTGGAAAGGAGGTACTTGAATACAGTTGGGGGTTTTTTGCCTCTTATGCTTCTTCTTGCACCTCATTTCTCTTCTCAACACCATATTTCTTAGTGCTCTCAGCATCAAAGGTATTTTGTCTTGCAGCTGTAAATCAGGAGGCTGTGAGAACATCTGCTGCGTGTAGAATGAGCCTTGGAGTGACCTCCTGTTCCCCCTGAGATCTGTTTTCTTTTAGGACAGTTTCATTTGCCTCTTTATCTGCATGTGCTGTCTGTGGCTAATTTTTGAATTTTTCCTTTTGGCTCGTTGCTTTGCTGCTTCCTCACTGCTTGTGTTTTCATAAATCAGGCTCAGGCTGTTTTTTTTCCCCTTCCTGAAAGAGTGAAAAAATTGATTTTTACAGTTTGGGCTTTTGATCCTTTGAAATCTCAAATAATATCACAGCAAAATAAGGCTGAAGCATCAACTTGACTAAGAAGCTGTCTGTCCATCCTGCTAAATGCTGATTTTTGTCTGTTCCTTTGAGGTGCTGGAGAGGCACCAAGAGGTGAATTTGCTGCAGCAGTTGAAGGAATTCCCACTTCCCTCTGGATCTGTCAGCAGAAGGGAATTGGGAGCTCCATCCCCTCCTCACTGCAGGGTCTGGCATCTCTAAATATCTTTGGTTTTTGGTTTTTTTTTTCCACAACATTTTAATGAGACATCAGAGATGATTTTATTTCATCATCTTTGCTCAACTGGGATTTCTGGGGCTGCCAGAGCAACCCCCAGAGCTGCTGTGTCTGTCCCTGCCAGTAAAAATGAGATCAGAGGGGTTGTTCATACTGGGAGTTGGGACATTACTCATTTGGAGTCACGGGGGAGCAGCGAAGAAAACAGGGATTAGAATTCACATATTCTGCCTTAAAATCAGGAGTTGGTCAGAGCTGGTGCTGATCTAGAAATCCCTGGTTTTTATTTGAGTTCTGATTTCATCAGAGCAAGTACCTGAAGGAGAAAATGGAGGGAAAAAAAATGGAGAGGAGATACAGATATAGATAAAATTCAAATGGGAAGAGGGTTGGACTTTGTGTCACGCAATAAATAATATCTCAACAAGGCCAAGTGCCATTTTTCTGAGGGATGGTAACAAATGTGGGAGGATTGGTTCAGTCATCCTGTCCAAAGCACTTGGGCTGGTTCTTTGTACAGCTCCTGCTCCTGCAGGACCTACCCCACCTTTAAAATTCAGTGTAAGAGTAATGACTAACCCCATAATCCAGTGTGAAAGCCAGGCTGATAATCCTCTGTGAAGAAAGGTCATCTGGAGAGGAGTGATTTGTCAGCAGCATTGGCACCAAGGAGTGGGTGGAGCAGATTTCGTGGAATCACAATCCCAGAATAGTTTGGGCTGGGAGAGACCTGAAAGAACATTCAGTTCCAACCCCCCTGCCAGGGACAGGGACATTCTCCACTTCCACACGTCGTGGTGTGACGCTGATGCTCCACAAGGTGTGCTGAGATGATTCCCTGTGGGAATTGCCTGGCAGGAATCAGCTGCCAGGGGTTCTCCCAGCCAGGGAAGGAGGATTTTGAGTGTATTTGAGTAGCTGCTGGGAAGCAGAGCCAGGGCTGCTGCTCAAGCCACTGTCCTCCAGTAGTTCATGAGCTAACAGTGCTTGGAAAGCCACTCCCCAGGGAATTTCATCCTTTGATGGGGATAGTCCCCAGAAAGTCATTTACAGATGGAAATTGCCTGTCTGCCTTTTGCTGAGGAGTGGATTCTGTGTGTGTGTGCAGATCTGTGCGTGATCCTGATGAAGGATGATCAGATTGTGCAAAGAGGGCTCGGAGGACCCTGAAGAAAAACAAAAATGAATTGAGTGTCCCACTCTGCTTTTCAGAAGGCAAGAGGCATCAGAAGAGCTGCAATTTACAGCTAGAGCTGATTAAACCTGCATTGACTTGGAACCATCATTAATATAAATCACTGCTCTTCAAAGGCCATTTTCAAGGACTTGGTATAAAGAAAAGGAAACTCAAACCCCACAATCCTAATTTGTTTCGTTTGTGTTTGAAGAGTTCTTCTGACTTGCTTTTCCAGTCCTCTGACAAGCTTTTTTTCCTTTGAACAGCTGTCTATAAATTAGGGCAGTTGTTTTACTGGTAGCAGTGATATAAAAGCTGCCACAGCTCCACAGAGGGAGTAGGTCCCTGATTAATCTCAGGGAATCATGGAGTTGATTCATGACAGTGTTTTTGGTGTTGCTCAGAGCTTTTAAATGTCTTTATATGCGGGAATCTCCCAATCCAAGCAAATTCCAGTGGGGTACAGCTGCTGTAGGATGAGGGGGTTTCTTTTATGGCCTGATTATTTCCTGTAGGTGCTGGATGAGAAGCCAAGATTCAGGGAACCCCTCTCAGGATATCCCGTGAAAACAAACATTTGGGGAAAAGGTCTGGAAACTGGGGCTGCATCTGAGCTAAAGAAAAAGCCTGGCTCAGGACATGGATGTGGAGGTTGAGAGAGGCTTTAGGATAAGCCAGGCTGTTCCCAGGGTGGTGTTTTCCTTGCTGTAAGGAAAGCAGGCTCTCATTACAGAGTGCCAATTGTCGTGGTTAACAATGGAGTTCTTTCTCTTTTTTTTTCCAAATATTCCAAGAGTTCTGCTTTGTAAAATGCTTTTGTGATGAGCTCAGGCTGTGTCTCGACAAAGTCTTCCCCACTGAGCTGAGTCCTTCTCCCTGAGGGAGGAAGTGTGGATTTAGTGATGCCAGGGAGTTGTTTTTTCACCTGCAGATGGTGGAAGAAAGCGAGGAGAGGCTGACAGAGGAGCAGATCGAGTCACTCCTGCAGACTGTCACCAGCATCCTGCCAGGGGATCCAGAGGAGCAGCAGAGACACTCAGCAATGGCAGCAGAAGATAAAGGTGACCAGGCATAGGAGGCAGCAATTTCAGAGGAGAACAAGCTGCTGTTAGTCTGGGTTTGATTCCAGTTCAATCCTGTATTGGACATAACTGTAAAATATATTCAAATTTTTATAACTTGGGGGTGATGAGGGAACCAATTGTTCACGAGCAAGCAGGGAAAAGGACTCTATTGTTTGGGTGTTCTGTCCTAAACGGGGGTGGTAGTGCCAGAGTTTGCAGTGGAGCAGCCTGAGGGGTGCTGGGGCTCAGCATCTTTTGGGATTTTTCCATTCCCCACAGAAGCACAGCTGTACATTGAATAGGCAATGTTTGAATCAGCACAGCAGTGCTGCAATGAGAATTGCTCTCAGAAGCTTTGGAATTGCCCAAGTGGCTTCCAGAGCAGTGCAAAGCCAATTTTTGGGGCTGTTTGCAGAGCAGGACATGGGCAGGGATGGACAGGAGCTGTTTGGGGCCTGGGCAGGCACTCCCAAGTTTTGGCATCGTGGAATTGAGAGGATTTGTGGGAGGGCAGCTCAAGGATGTCTGAGAATCCCTCCTCAATAAAAGAGATCCAGATTCAGCAAATTGCCCCAAACCAGGGAGCTGGGCCAGCTCACAAAGGCTGAGGGTCTGAACTCAAAGCTCTGAGTAACAAAACCAGCAGAATATTGAGGTGTGTGTTTGCCCTCTGAACATTTATTCCAATATTTACACACAGATTAGGTACTCCTATGATGGAGGAATCAATGAGCCAACACTGAGCTCCTGATCTGGTTTGGAAAATGAGTCAGGCCTGGATGAAGCAGAATTTCCTGAGCTTTTTTGTCTGATTAAGGACTTTGGGATCAAGTATTTCATGTTGAAAGCCTTGGTGATTATAATAAATCATTTGTGTGGGAATATCCACACAAAGTCCACCACTGGTTTAAGTTGTGGCTGCAGACCATTCTTTTATAACTATTCTGATGTACTGGAAATAGAAATAAAATTTGAAATCTGTCCTGGGAGTTTGGTGACTTACAGACGAGATCAAATCACAATATTTGACTTTTGACACCCCTCAGCTCTGTCACGGGTTTGTGTTTTTATGTGGAGAATTTGTGCTTTCTGTGCTTCAATTGTGCAGTGTATGAAAGGGACTGATAAATTCCAATGTCTGGGGGATTTGTCATATTCGTTTCCATGGTATTTAAGCTTCTTTGATGTTTGGAGAGGAAAGAAAATTATTGGAAATATATATTTGTTGCCTCTTCAAGATAATTTATCGTACATTAAATGCCTTCCAAGGCTGGAAACGAAAGGTAAATTTAGACTGGGTTTGTTTAGTGTTGGAGGGGGAAATCCTTGATGATTTTGTGATACATCAATGTATATTTTTGCTCTCCAAATCGGAAAGAAAATGAGAGATAAGTGGCTCATAGCATGGAAAGACACGCAATTAATTTTAAAATGAACATTTTTATTCACAGCAGCCACTGATATTGTTTGACAGGCTACAGCCTTGGGCTGCAAGTGTTTACATTTTGATCTCCCCTTGCCTAAAATGAAATTATTGAAATTTGTTCTGAACATATCAAAAGCAGCTGGGAGCAGACTGTAAATATCCTCAGCCAACAAGAACAGCTCAACAGATCCCTGAAGTTGCATGTTCCATCTTGGGCATTGATTTGTGGCTGGGATGATTTTTGCCAGCAGCTCTGTTCTTGTGGGGGGATTGTACAGGGTACAGGAACTCCCTCACTTGCTGCTGGAGTGAACCTTTGTATCAGTATCAGTTCCAGATGTTAACAGCTGTTAGCCCTGTGGAAATGCATGGATGGCTTGTAAACAATAATTCCCCTAAAAATCCAAAGCTGAGCAACATTTGAAAGGCTCTGGGCTCGTGGCATGTGCATGACATCAAGAAATGAGTTTTAAACCTGCTGTCTGTAAATGCAGGTGGGGATTTGCTCTGAGGCCAGGTTTGAGTTGTGTTGTTTGATCTTTTCTGTGTCAGAACCCCCAGACCAGAAATTATTTATGGAGTGCAAATCTCACCTTGCTGGTGTGACACCATTTCCCAGTGTCCTGAATATCACACAGAAGATCTGCCAGCCTCGCACATTTCTTTTTATTCCCTTAATTATTGCCTTAATTACCCATTCCCTACCACAGGAGATGGGCCCTCCTAATTCTTGTGGAACAGAGAAGGTGGCACCGAGTGGCTCCGTGGGTACAAGAAAGGTAAATGTGTGTTCTGAGAAGAAACTGAGCACTCAGCACTTCCTGAAGATTTAAGAAGTGGATATTACTTTTAATTTTCTCATTTTTTACCTCTCCCTCACTTTCCTTCTCTGTTGTGTGTGTTTGGATCTGCTCTGGTGCTGAGGAAGGGGAATGAGCTGCCAGAACTCCTGATCTGATACTTCAAAACGCCTTTGAGCCCTTTATGGGCTTTCTCTTCCTATAAATTCAGGTTTCTTGAGCATTCTTTGGCAGTCCCCGCTGCAGAAGTTTTATTAGAAGAAGCTTTGTTTTATGGAGCTGCTGCTCCTACCTGGCTGTGCTCTGGTGCTGGGCAAGGGAAATGGACCTGCTGGAACCAGATGTGCACAGGGAATTTTGTGGGAGATGCAGGAAATCCCTTCTGCTGAGCTGAGCAGCTTTGGTGGGACTCAGGGCTGTGTGTGAGGCTGTGCCCACCACTGAGTGCAGAGTGGGACAAGCAGGGAGCAAAATTAATTTGGTTCGGGTTTTTGTGGCTGTTCATGAGCTAAAGGTGAGCAGCCTGAGCTGGGAAAAGCAAACCCACGGAATGTGGAGGTTTTTTGGAGCAGATTGACTTCAAACATCACTGAAATGCTCACACCTGACTAAGTCATGCTTAGATCTCCATCCCTTTGGAATTTTGTGTTTTTCCCAATGGATGGTTGGAGGGGGAAGGTTTGGTTGACCCTGCTGGAGCTGGGGGTTGGACTCTGGGATCTCCAGAGCTCCCATCCTTTCTGTCAGTGCTTTCTCTTCCTCCAGCCACGGGTTCAGGGTTCCCATCTCATTCAGGCTGCTCTCATTAAGGCCTGGGATGCAGAAATGTGCTCTGAAATGTTGTGGGTGGACAAAAGGCAGGTGGGCTTTGGAGAAATGTGCAGAGCAGGCACCTTGGATGCTCTGCAGGCATCATCCCAGTCCCCATCTGGATGCACTACTGTCCCTTATCCCATGGGGAAAGTGGGATAGGACTCACCTTCCTGGGGCTTGGCTGAGCCCAGGAAACTCTGGAGCCCTTCCAGCCTCCAGTGTTAAATTTCAATCCCCTGTATCATTTGCTGGTTTTTAAATCCGCTTCAAATTCATCTGCATTTTCCCTTTTGTGTGGTTCCTGGATTTCCTGACACAAAGCCCTGACTCGGGGGGTGAAGCAGCCAGGAGGGAGAGAGGGAAAATGTGAGGGAAACACCCACACAAAACCTGAGGAATCCAGCTCTTCCTCCCTGCAGGTTTGCTGCTCATCACCCACTCCAAATGGCATCCAGCTTTTCCTCCCAGCAGATTTGCTCCTTCATCACCTAGAAACCCCCCCAAAACTGGGGAGTGCTGCTGCTTCCCACGCTGGGTGAGCGGGCTGGGGGATGGGAATGGGCTAATCCAGGCCAATTTAAACATTGTCCTTTTTTTCCTCAGCTGGAAGTTGCCTCTTTCCCATCCCCACGGGCTGCTCCAGGTGGGACAGGACCCCCTGTCCTGTGTCACCACCTCAGGTGAGGCCCCAGCCGTTGAAGCCACAGGGAAAAGTGGCTCAAACCACTGGAAATGGCCCTAAATCCTCCTCATGCTCCCAAAAGCTGCTGGAGGGTGTCCATGGGTGACCCATCCCATCCTTGTGCTGCTGGGGTTGTCACCCTTGGAAACCACCAGGTTTGGTGGATGAGATGGGATGTGCAGGTTTTCACCCCAAACCTGTGACTGACTCCAAATGCTGCTTTTTCACCGTTCAACTTCCAAATGCTGCATCTTCCTCTTTGGGTTTTGAGCTTTTCCCAGCCTTTTCCCCTGCTTTTCCACTGCTCTGGAGCTGAAACCTTCCCTCCAGTGCCAGCTGAGCTGGTTGGAGCAGGCCAGGAGCTGAGGCTCCAAGGAAAACCATAATATTTTGGGAGAGTGATGAGGCAGGAGGGCAGGGAGAGTCGGAGGGAGCTTTTGGATTCAGTGTTTTCTGCTGGGGCCTCAGCAGAGCCCAGGAGTTAATCATTCAAATATGCTTATGTGTAACTAATCTGTGCAGGACAATGAGGAATTACTGAATGCAATTGAAATGGGGCAGAGTGGTTGCTATAAAAAGGGTGTCCCCAGCCAATGGGAGCCACCAGGCTCCTATAAAAGCGGGTGGGGAAGCAAAAGATCCCCCAAAATCCCACAGCGTGTCCTGAGCTGCCTCTGCTTGGGCAGAAATCCTCCTGAGCTGCTGGAGATCAGGCTGAGCCCTTCTCCCAGCACTGCTGATCCCTGTGGGGTCAGTGGATGCTTTGGGAAGGGCAGGATGTGCCCAGAATCACCTGCTGGAGCCTAAAAAGATGAAATCCCGCAGTGCTGTGAGTTGGGGTTTGATTTTGGGGGGGCAGGGGTGGGAGTGATTTTGGGATGCTGTTCCAGGAGCTGGTGGGATCCATGGAAGTGGAAGCCCAGGTGGGGCTGAATTTTGGGAGCTCTGGGGGTGTTCAGCAGCGTTATCCCGAGGGATATCCATGGAGCAGGCGCTGCTGCCAGGCCTTGCAGTGGGAATAGGGAGGTGGGGATGGATTTTAGTGGATTTAGGGATTAGATCAGCTGGGCTGACCCCGGTGACCATCTCAGGGCCTGTCCTGCACAATCCCTTGGCTCCCAGCCTTCCACCCAGCAGGTTTTGGCTTTATCCCTGGTGTTGTTTGGAGCCTCACTGGGTCCATGCTCCGGGTGCCAGCACTGGGAGGAGAAAATTCCTCCTGGAGCTTTCTGCCAGCCTTCAAATCCCCCAAAGAGGTGTTAAGTGCCCTGATGCCACTGCCAGTCCTTAGAAAAGCAGGAAATCCCAGCATCTCCAGGCATCACGTTCCTCCTGCTACTCCTTTTTCTCTAGGCTTTTAGTTTAATAATATTTTATCTGTCTCTTTTTGTGACTTTTCTGCCTTTTGTCCCATTCGAAGCCACAAACAGATGATTTACACCAACTCCCCCATGAAATCAGCCTTCAGCCCCCTTTTTTTTCTCCTTGCAAATCAGCAAATGGGTGTGAGGAGTTTTGGATGGGATCATCCCTGCCCCAGCCAGCTGCTCTTCCATCCAGAAAACCAAGAGCACGGCCTGTTTCCTGTTAAATCTTGCCTCTTTCTTTGGTTTACATTGTTTGTCTGATGTTTTACAGCTTCCAAGCCGATGTTGCATTAAAGCTGGCCAGAGCTGAGGCAAGAAATCAGATGCAGACACTGGCAGGGTTCCCCAAATGCATTCATGAGGGTTGATCCCACAGTCACATTTTCTCAGTCACTGACTGCAGGAGCTGTGTCCTGGCTGAGGCTCCAAAAGGTGCTCCCAACTGGGACAATTTGGGAGTTTTAATTGCAGGGCAGGTGCTGGAGGGGCTGTGCCTGCTCCTCCTCCAGCCAGAGCAGTGGTTTGGTGGCTCTGAGGTGGCTCCTGAGTTTCTCTTGACCCCTGAGCTTTGTTTTCAGTTTCTCTTCCTCCCTGTTCTGAGGAGGGGAGTGGGTGGGTACAAACCACAGGCTGGGGGAGGAATTCAGATTTATATTTATGTGTGTGTGTAATTATAGAATATGATATAGAATCATGGAATAGATCCAGTTTAAAGGGATCCCTGAGAATCATCAAATCCAATTCCCTGCTCCTCACCCCTACCTAAAGCTCAACCACATCACTAAGAGCATCAGCCAGATGCTCCTTGAACTCTCATGAGCTCCCTTCCCTGGGAAACCTCTTCCAGAGCATTTTATCTGGGTATTATGGATATAAAAATGTATTTTAGGCAGAGCAGGATGAGTCTCTCCTGTCCTTGCACAGATAAACAGGACAGAGCTGATTTGGGGTGGCACACCCAGATCCCCCATGGTTTGCTGGTGTTGTCCTTGCTGGATGCATCCACAAAAAAAATCCCAAAACACAAAATCCAGCTGCTTTCCATCCATCCCAGGTTAGTCAGAGGCTGCCTGAAGGGCAAGGCAGGGATTTGTGCCCAAATGAACCAAAAATATTTGTAATCCAAAGCCCTGATCTAAGGTCAAAGGCTTCTTGCTGGCTACAGGAGTGCAGAAAGTTTTTTTCTGTGGCTTTATGAGCACCAGCAGGTGTTGGCTGGGGAGTTCTGCCCTTGCTGGGCCAATTCTGGCAGGGAAAGTCTGGTTTTCTTCCTTAGGAAAACAAGAAATAGAATATTCCTGCAAGGGCTGAATACACAAGGATGGGCAGAATTTAATAATAGGGGATACATACAGCAACCAAAGCCAGCAGGATCCCATGGGGATGGGTCAAAGGGCATTAACTGTAAATATCTGTTTGTGGGGGGATATTTGGGAATGATGGAGAAGGTGTTAGAACCAGGATGGGCTGAGCAATTCCTGATTTTGCCATTTCTGTGCCTTTTCTCTCCTCTGGAAAATTGCTGGTCTCATTTATTGATTTAAAAGTGTCGTTTCAGGAGGATAAATTCATTATTTGCCTCTGCTGGGGCAATTTGAGGTTCTTAAGGAAAAAAGGGATTTCTTTCTTTGCATAAAGGGGCAGAGCTTCAACAAATTAAACCTCACAGGACAAGAAATAAGAAATCCCTTTTCTCTTAGGAGTCAGCTGAGAGCATCACACATCACTCAAAGCCTTCAGCAGAGACTTTACAAAAACTCTAGCTTAGCTGTCTCTCTCATACTGATTTGGGGGTTTTTTTTAGGGTTTTTTTGTTCAGGAAAACCTAAAGAAGGGGAAGGAATTAGACAGTGGGTTATTCTGGGATGTCCCCGTGCTGGAGGGGAGCTCTCCTCCCGCACACGTCCTCGTGCCACATCAGCAGCTGTCTGCAAGCCAAGGACACAGGGAGATGCCTATGGCTGGAAAAACAGCTCCTTCTGTGTTTATTGGACTGCCTACCAGCTGGAAAATCCCAAGGATCTGCACCTCCAGGGGCTCCTGCAGCTGGGGGAAAAGTCTTCCTGTGAAATAAATCCGCGTGATGCCTAAAACACGTCGCCTGCGAGAACAGGGCTGAGGAGATGTTCCTACCCCCATAATTATTTCTCCAGACACGTGGCGAGGTCAGTTCTCAGCTGTCCCGTCCAGAAACCAGCAGGGATCAGGCAGAGGTGGGGAATATGGAGCTATTTATCACAAAATGCTGCTTTGTGTGGGGTCAGAGCAGAAACTGCCTTGATCTTCTCTGAGCTACAAACACGTTAAAGTCAGGTTGTAAAAATGAAGTTCGTGTTCTCCTGACTTGGATAACCTCAGTTTAAATCCTCCTGCAATGGTGCTTGCAGCAGAAAAACTCTGCTTGGTGATGGATCAGGATGAATCCAAACCCTGCAGGAGCCAGGGATCCCTGCCAGGGAATCTAGAGAAAAGCTGGAGGTGGAGCTGCTGCCAGGTTTGCTGTGCCTGCAGTTCTGGGGGATCCCTGCGCTGGCAGCTGAGGGATTTTGCAGGCAAACACTGGGAATGGCATTTCTGCTCGCACAGGGATTCCCATGGCTTGGTTTGGGTGGATTTGGACCAAGCTTGCCCTGCCAAGGGCAGGCTCTGCACGGGCACTGCCATCGCTACACAAGGGCCAGAAAAATATCAGTAGCAGGGAAAAGCAATAAAAATGACTGTTCCTCTGGGAAAAGCTGAGCCAGACATGACCATCCTTCCAAGTTAACCAATGTCCTGGCTGGGTTGGTGGCTGACAGGTTTGCTCTGCTCCTAAAATCGTCTGTGTGAGGCTCAAGGCATGATCTGGGTGCAGGAACATCTGATTCTCCTGCAGCAAGTCATCAGCAATCTCATCAGCTTCATGTTTTGTGGGGCCTGTTTTCCCTAAACTCAAAGGCCTGTGGGCACAGTCCTTGGATTTTCTCCTCCTCTGGGCATTTTAAGTCTTCTCTGAATGTCCAGGCTGGGTTTTCTTGGCTCAGCCTGCCCTTGCAGACACAGCTGGGGTCCATCTGTGCTGCTGGGTGCCAGCTGACCCCCTTGGTCCCCGCCCTGCAGCCAGGAGTGGGTTATTCCCTCATTCCCGTTCCCTGTCCCTGCTGCAGGACTCTGGCATCACCCTCAGCCCAAGGACTCCTCAGAGCTGGGATGTGGAGAGGGATCCTGCCCTGGGATCCTCCAAGGCACCACTGAGGGCTCGAGGTCTGTGTTGATGGAATAATTGGCACTTTCCTTTGGCAGGGAGGTGCCAATCCCATCATGTTTTCCGTGGTTTTGTTCCTGTCCATAAATGCCCAGATGACAGGATTGACTCAGCACATCCCTGCCAGGGCTAAGGAAGCTCTAAGGGCCACAGGGAGAGGGAAGGATGCCCAGCACAGGGCACACGGGGCTTGGCATTTTGGAATTCTGCCCAAAGGCCAAATGAATTTCCACAGGACAAGCTGAAATCCAACCCCGCTGCTTTGTGTGTGCTTTATCATATCCTGCAAATCCCTCCATCCCTTGAATTCCTTCTGTAAAGGCTCCAAACTTCTACAACAGAGGTAACAAAGAGTTTTTTGAGCCACTCACCCTTCCCTGGCTTTCCAAACTCCCTTTAGTGACTTCAGATATGAAAACCACAAACACCAAACCTCCTCCAGCTGCTCCTCCATGAAGGAGAGATCAGAGATCCTTCTGGTGTGAGACAGAAAATGGGGTTGTGCAATTCCTGCTGAGGTATTCGAGGAAAAAGAATCGGATTTAACAGTTCTGGCAAGGACTTGCCTCAGCCAGCAAGCACAGCTCTCCCTGCTCCAGGCTGCTGGAATGAGCTGGACAGAGCCAGGGGGAAATTCTTTGCATTTTTGGGATTGGGAGGTGGAATGAAGGTGAATGCTCCTGGCTGAGGGCCAGCCTATCTTGAGTAGCAGGACTTTAGATATCACACTGGACTTAAGTTCAGGAATACTTTTTGGAGTGGAGTTGGTGGCAGGAAAAGCGTTGGATTGGGAGTCCAGGGAGGAGAAAAAAAGCCTCATTTTGGCCTGTGAATGTGCCAGACTCCAGCTAGCAGAGGTCATGGCAGCAGCGCTGGGGCCTTTGCTGGCTCAGCAGCTCGGGTGATGTGGCAGCAGAGATGCTGCTCCCCAGGAGGGCCCTGGGGTGGTGCCAGGCAGCAAAATCTGTCCCTGCAGCTGCAGCTGGGACAGTGTGAGCTGCCCGAGGTGGATATTTATTGGAAAGGCCTCCAAAGGCACAGCCTGGGGAGCCAGAGGCTGCTCTCACAATGGAGCCCAGGATGGACCCCGAGTCACGAGTTCTTCACCCCTTTAGAGCTTTGGGCCATTTGCACCTCAGCATCAATTCCCCAATTCAAACTTCAGCTCATGATGGCATTTCCCCAGCTCACCCCCCTTCTCAAGATGTTGGGTTGCACATTTTGGGCCCCGGACAGTCTGGGTGTCCTTGGAGAGGCTTTGTTGTGTCACTGTGAACATGAGAGAGCAGCAGCTCCCAGGCTGCAAAACCCTGCAGAGTCACACACTGAGCACTGCAGGGTTTAAAATATGAAAGTTAAAATCCAAGGCATCACTGCCATGTGGAGGAAAAGACTGGCTGATGTTGTGGCTCACGTTTGGAAATGAGATGGGGGGGGGGGAAAGCGTAATTTAAGCTCCTAAATAGCAGCAGAACTCAGGGATGCTCTTTTCTTCCTCCTCACACCAGCAATCCCAGACACAGCTGGGACTGAGGGCATGGGAACAACCATATGCCATGACAGTGATCGGGGAAACAGGGAGAACAGGGAAAACCAGCCACCAGCACCCACTTCTGCTCCCCTTGGAGCTCAGCAAACCCCAAATTGTGACCCTGCAGCACTGTCCTGCTCCCCCTAAGCTGCACCTTTGCTCCTTCTTCCCGTGCTGAGCCCCAGTGAGGGGAAACCATTCCCAGCTTCCTGGAAAAAACAAGGACGGGCCAATGCAAATGTCAGAGCTGAGCCGTTCATCTGCCCCTTCTGGGGGTGTTTATCCAGCAGCAGAGCTCTGTCTGCACCCAGCCGTCCCTCGGTGCAGTATTTGTGTAATATTTGCTGGGTTATTTGATTTCTGGCTGCCGGGTGAGCATTGATTAAAGCAGAGCCCAGCGTGGGGCACCCTCTGCATCCTGGATTTCCATCTGCTCCATCCAGCAGCGCTGTTTTCCCTCTTTTCCCTCGGAGAGCAGCATTTCCTCTTCCCCCCCCCCCGGAGGCACCGTTTGATTGGAAGGCTTTAAAAGGGACAATCTGCGTGAGTCACAGGGAAAGCCATAAAAGAAAAACCAATAAAGCCATCTGAAAAGTGCTGTTTAATGGATTGGGGCAAACTTACTGGAAACAGGAGACAGATTGTTTCATCTTGAAATCGTTGCCTCAAATCCGTCTGCATGTGGGAGCAAAGGACATTTATTCCTCATCAATAGCTGTCAGGGAAAAGAGATTTGAAAGGGATTTTGCCACCTTTGAAAGGAGATGTGGGTTTCTCTTGGCTCCCAGCACTTCTGTGAGCACTTTTAAAAGCCTTTCAGGTGCTGGGTACTCTGGAAATTCAGTCCTTCCAGGGCAGAGCTTTTCAGAGAATGAAAATAATTGTCCCTGTTGTGGACACAGGTATCTGCTTGCATGGCAAATAGTGATTTTCTTAGCAAATGAAACGCACCTGAGTTGAACCACATTCACCTCTGGACAGAGATGCTTCTCCACTCTCATCGTGGCTTTTCCCAGACTGAATTTTGGGATGTTAAATCCTTTTGGCTGATTTCCTTCCCCCCTCTACTTGGCAGGCAGCACAAATCTGGGGAGTGTCCCGTGGGATTGTTCCCTTTGCTATGGCCCTGCAGCAGCACTGACATTCCTGCAGGCTGTTTGTCTGCATCTGGGCTTCTGTTTGTGAAGAAGAAATGTGTTTTCAGCAAGTCCAACTCAGCCTGTTTTCCTGCTCCTGAGGAACCAAACCTTGCTTTCCACACGGAGCACTGGGAATGAAGGGGTCAGGATGGCCTCAGGCCACGCTTTTATAGAGGTGAGTTAATCTAGAGATGTGAATTTCCTTATAAAGCTGCACCTCCAGGGGCACAGAGCTGGTGCGAGTCACCCTCACTCCTTTCCTGCCTGCTTCACCCAGCTGTGGCTCAGAGAGTTGGGATTTGTGCCAGCAGCTGGCGCAGCCTCCAGCTCGTGCTCCAGCCTGACGCTGCTCCAGATGTTTTCCCAGTTGCACACGTGGTGGGCACATGGCTGGCGCTTCCGTCTGCTGCAGAGCAGGTGTTTGACCCCAGGGGACACCTGAGCCGGGCTGTCGGCACCTCGTGCCTCTGAAAGCCTTCGGAGTTTCTCTCAATTTACGGGACAGCTGGAACGCTGCACTTCAACCGCTCGCCCATTTCACCCAGCCGGGCTGGGTGTTTTGAGTGGTTTCACCTGCGGAAGCCAAGCCGGGGGACAGAATTCGGGACTGAATTTTGTCTGTAAAATATTCAAGAATAATTTTCGGTTAGCGAAGAGGGCGTGTGAGGTGTACCGGGCTCCCGGCCGCCGACATCTGCCGGGCATATCTGGCCAGACGCTGCCGCACGTGGGGGTCCCCGCTCCAGACGCTCGCGCGGCGCCGCCGCCCAGATGTGCGCGCGCGCGCCCCGCCCGCGGCCAGCTGTGCGCGCCAGATGTGCAGGGGGCGGGGCCCCGGCCAGGCCACGCCCTCTATCGCTGTCAATCACCGGCGGCGGCCCAATGACGGCTCGCGACACATCGAGGCCCGCGACCAATCAGGGCGTGGTTGTGATTTCCATGGCAGCCGCAGCCGCGCGGCTGAGGGGAGGAGGAGGAGGAGGCGGCGGCGCGGCCGCTCCTGGTGCCGCTCCCGTTCCTCAGCCCGTTCCCGCTCCCTGCTCCTTACCATGGTGGCCCAGCGGAGCCGCGGCGGCGGAGGGGCGGCCGTGCCGCTGCTGCGCGGCTCCAGCCCGGCGCGGGGGCGGTGGCAGCAACAGCAGCAGCAGCG
>WEKY01035147.1:41449-62578 GCA_013390045.1 Picathartes gymnocephalus
GGCGGGCGCTCCCGGCGCTCCGGGTGCCTTTGTTCGGTGTCGGGGGCGGCCGGGAGTGCCCGCGGTGGGGCAGGGTGGCAGCGGGGATGGTGCTGGAACGCTGGGTTTGTACCTGCGGACAGGTATGGAATGGCTCGGCTGGGGAGCGACCCTAACAATCATCTCCTTCCACGGGCACGGACACCTTCCCTAGACCAGGTCGCTCCAAGCCCCATCAGTTTTACAGTTTTATACTTTCACAATTTTATAGTTTTATAAGAGAAGGTTTAATCTGTCTCTTAGCTGGAAGTGGATTTGCTGCCGCCGTTGCCGTTTGCTTTTGTTTTTTGTGAATGTGCTGTGCAAATTTTTGTGGATCTGGATGTTTTTGCTGTTATTAAGGAGTTTGATTCTCTGCAGTACCTCGGTGTGTAACGGAGTGCTGAAATCCCTCTGAGGAGCACACAGAGAAATGCACAGAACAGGAGCTCATCTGCTCTCAATGAGGCATTTTTCCTCTCTTTTTCCCTTTTTTCTTCTATGCATAACTTCAGAGAGCTCCAAGTCTCTGTGTGTCGCCAGTAAAATTCCTTTTGTTGAATTGTTCTCCAGCAAGAACTGTAGAACTTAACAAATGCTGTTTATTCTTGCATAACCAGGAGCATGTTGGTAACTCTTTTCTGACCATTTTGTATGCGAATCCTGATAATTTGCTGTATATGTTATAGGTGGAAGTAGAGCAGAAGGGATAAAGGTATTGCCTTTAATTTGAAGAAGAACTTTTTAATTACGTGGTTTTTAAAGTAATTTTATAGGCCTTAATCGTTGAAAAACCTGAAAGTGTTGAATTTTGACTGGTTGGGTAACAAAATGGAAATGCAGAAGTAGGAGCACATCTTTTTTTACTCTTTATAATGTGGTTGTAATAGAAATCATGAAATTGTTACATAGTTGTAATCCTGATATGGAAAACTTCAGATTCTTCAGTCTGTGACCATGACGGCTAATTTGGTGTTTTAAATTTTTCGGGGCTTTAGATTTAGAAAAAAAAACCAGCCAAAAAATGTAGGTTTAAGGAATGCAAATGTGGGATCAACATTTCTATAGTTCCTGCAGCGTGAATTATAGGGGAGGGCTGTTCTCACATCTGCATTCCCTGATATTAATCTTGTCCGATTTTGTTCTGTCCTTCTAGGAGTTGGCTGTCTTTCATTCCAGATGTTTTCATGCCAGGTGGTTCACTCCTTATTTATTTGTGGGCTCCTTATTTCTTTGTGGAGGTGAATAAAAATTACTCCTTCTATTTTATCGTCCTTTTTTTAAGTATAGGATTAATGGGAGGAGAAATCTGGGGCAAATAGCTGCAGGGCTTGAAGGCCATGAGGGCTTAAATAGCTAAAGATGGACTTGCAACTCAAGACTTCTTGATTTTTATTTTTAGCTTTGAGTTTTTTGCTTGGGATTATCTTCCTTGTGCAGATCCTTATCCGTGACTGGTGGTAACAGATCCAGTTTTGGGGGAATCATTAAGGTGATTGTACAGAGGGATAAAAATGTTTCCTGAATGCTCAAGTTGTGTTGGGAACAGTCTGCTCAATGAGGCTGTGATGGTTTGGGTGGCTCTGGCAGTGGTGTTGTGTGGATATTTCAGTGCTGTTCCCTGGTGTTGTGCTCTGCCATTATCATGTGCAGTCATCTGTGGTGAACATGCAACCAGCCACAGGCAAAAAGCTCCTTGAAGGAAAACTTTTATGGGATTCCTTCCTTAAACTTTCATTTAGGGGCGCTGAAAGACCTTGGGATAGAAGTTCCTCTAAGAAATACCTCCTCTGTTTCTAAATGTGTATTGTTTTGAGGGTGATTCTTGAGAATTCCCAGTGTCTGCTGCCTTTCCAGTATTTATTTTAAGAGCAAAAAAGTGCAGGAAGAGGCAGGGAAGAAACTGATAGAGTTGACACTTACTTTTTAAAGTCCTAAGAGCATTTTCATTTCTCCTCCAGGAGAGTGCCGATGGATAACAGCAGTTTGGGAGCTTTTTCCAGGCAACTTAGCTACCTTGTCACTGTAAAATGAATTTCCTTTGTAGTTTTGGGTGTAATAGTCAGGCTGTGCATCAGACTCTTCTATTTCTGGAGGGTGGATTTTGGATGAAGGAAAGGGGTGTTTTCATAGCCCCAGAGAATCAGGAATTGAGCAGATCTCCTAAAGAGGAAAAGGAATCATAGGACCATGGCAGGAGGATGTGAGGGGAAAGACAACTTTCCAATAGTATGAACTCTTCCCCTGCTTTCTCTCAGTCCTGCTTTTTGGCACAAAAAGCTCCTTTTTTTGGCTTTTTGCTTTGAGGATGCCTGTGGAGCCTCATGCCCTGTTGACACAGAGCTGAGTGTGACCTTTCCTCCCAGCAAAGTTCTCCAGAAGAGTAGAGCTCAAACTCTGGCCTTTTACATTTTTCAGAGCTTTAGATTTAAACCAACCCATCAGAAAAGCCTAAGTTCAAGGGAATGCAAATGTGTGAAAACATTTCTGTAGTTCCTGCAGTGGGAAAGTTGTTCACTGCACTTGGGCAGATCAGGAACAAAACATATCCCATAAAATCTGAACTGTGCTCTTCCTGATGGTCAGAATCCGAGCCAGCAGTTCAGCTATGGAAGCAGAGGACAGAAAAATGCTTTATGTGTATGTGGGGTTGGGTTTTATTTGGGGATGGATGATGCCATTGTCACTGCCCCCTCAATTTAGGCCTGGAAAAACTCTGGTTGAACAGGAGAAGGGAGGTGCTCCCTTCCCAGCCTCCAGGGGGAAAGGCTGAGCTCTCCTTGTGACTGCCTGGGAATGGAGCATCTTTCTTTTCCTCTGGCAGGGAATGTTTTAAACACCAACAAACCCCAAACTGTTCGAGCATAAAACACAAATGGATGACTTGCCTCTTGACTAAGCTAAAAATTTTCAACATTTTTTGGATGAACTTGAGGAAAAAGGTCTTGACCTGCTGCGTGGAGGGGGAGGGCAGGAGAATGAAGTGCGTGCAGGAGAAGGAAACAAAGCAGTGCAGGCGATTTTGCTGTGCTAACATCATCCGGGGCTGACTCACAGGCCTGACTTTTCTGGGCAGAAAATTCACTTACAGACAATTCTGCTTGGCTGCACTGTCTTGTGATGAAACTTGTAGATCCTAATTTTTTTTGGTTTTTTGAGTTCCACATAATTTTTTTCTGGGAATTCTTTTTAATCCTGTCACTTGAAACATGCTGCCAAAGGCCTCTCTGCCATTGTAGTCTTCTACAACTTCCTCAGCTCACGTTTTGTGTGAGGGGCTTGTGTTTGTTTGGGGATATTTTTAATAAAAGTTGTCTGTGCTCATAAGGTGAGTGGCACTTTGCTCTTCTCAGGTAAAACCCCCACAACATTTCAAAGCTGAGCTTAAACAGTGCTAAGGGATTGCTGATTGCCCTGCTGTGATTTTGAAATGCTGTCAGTTTAATTCCTGTTAACAGCAGTGCAATAATAACTTTTATAATCCTTCAGGCTGACAGATGTGCTCCAGAGCACTTACTCATGGGGAGGAGGGGAAGGTGGGGTTTCTTTGCAGAAGGGCAGCAACTTCCATATGTCATCCTTATCCCAAAGAGCTCTCCTTGTAACTTCAGGCACGGGAGGGGAGTTTACTGGCTTGGAAAATAAATTCATTTTGTGAGAGGAGCTGTTTATGACTGCTCTTCTCTGGCTTTCCTGACATGCAAAGCCTTGGTCTTGCCACAGTTTTATGCCAGTGCATGTTCCAGGACCTAAGGGTGTAGGGGAGTTAAATCCTGATTCTTTATGGTCTTGCAACCTTTGGCAACTTTGAACTTCCTAATACAAGTTACTGCATCAAATGCAAGTGTTTGTGGGTGATTGATGTGGGGTTTTTGTCACATGGGTGGGATTTTGGCGGTGTAGGTGAGTCAATGCTCACAGAAATTTAGGAAACCTTCTCACAGGCTGCAACATTAATTGGAATTCACAGCTGGAATTGTGCCCAGAGGGAGTCATTGCTTTACCCAACCTGTGAATTGAGGATTTCAGCCTTCAATCATCAGCTTTCCTCCAATACTGAGAGTTCTTCAGCTTTGTTGTTAAAGCTGGGTTTATTTTATTTTGGTTGAAGTGATATTCTAATATAAACCTCTGCTGGAGTTACACATCCTAAATTTGATCCTGATAGGTTTTTCTCTAGTGATCAGCTACCTACCTTTTGCATTTGGGCAATGTTGGTGTATCTTCAAGAGGTAGTTTTTAGTTTGGAAGATGAAGGCTTTGTGGAGGATTTTTTTTTTCTTCCTGAGGAAATTAGTTTTGTGGAATTTACTCAAACTGACTAATGGTAGGGATTGTAGGAAGTGTAAATATTTGTAGGGCTTGTGTGCTCTATGCTGAAATGCTGTTTCACTTGTGTTAACTCTTATTTCCAATGGGTATTGAGAACTAAATCTTTACTGTATCTAAAGAATCTTAAAATATTCTGTACTATTTGTTAATTTTAAGCAGAATATTTCCCCTTCCCTCATTTCAAATTAGGTCTGCATGCTGAATCTTTCAGAAGAGAAATTTTGATTTTTGGTGCTATTGAAATATGAACCGCATGATTTATTTTCCTTTCTTTTTGAGCACTGTTCAGATGACCTCCACTTAAATTTCTGGGAATTTGAGGGGTTTTTAAAATTTCAGACATTTAAGGTCCAGTTGAAGCAAAGAGAGGTACGTGAGTAGAATGAAACTTGTCATAGAGGATGAATTGTTCTTGTGAATGGTGTTCTGGCCAGAGAGATTTGGCCACTTCACAGGAGAAAGAGAATTAATCTTTGAGTTCTATTTGAGTTTAATTTTGGTAACAGAGACTAAAAGCTGAACTTTGAGTGGAGTATTGTGACAGCTGTTGATTGGAATAAGCTTTGTTAATGTGAAGGGCAAAACATTCTCTTGGATGCCCTGGCAGAGGAAAACTCTGCTGTGACAGATTCCTGCAGGAGGAATTCCCTTCTTTTCCCCACAGCTCAGTGGGAATTCTGTCCTCTGGCTGCACATTCCCATAAAATAGGGACAGGGCTGAGAGCCTCGCTCCAGTCAGGAATTTCTGAGTTAACAACTGGATTTTTGGAGGAAAAGGTTAAGTGGATAATGCTTTGGAGAGGAACAGGGAGCAGGCAGAAGGATCTTCTCCACTCAGGGATGTGTCCTGCAGTGCTGACAGAGATGGAAAAGCCTGGAGGAGGCCAATCTTTTAAAATGTTGGCGGTACCTCCGTGCTTGGAGCTCCTCCCAATTAAAAGCATCTGTGATTCAGAGTGCTCAGTGAACTATTTCAGTCCTGAACAGCCAGCTCTTCCTTAAAAATTCCATTAGGGTACTCATTTCATTGGAATTTTGGGAAGAAGAGTCAGTTTTGGGAAGAAGAGTCAGTTTTCAGCCCACCTGATCTGAAAACCCAAAGTAGGTGAACTGCAGAACGCAGGTAAATGATTGTCTCTACATTAACTGTTAGAAATGGGAAAAATAAAAATACAGGTGGAGTCATTCAGCAGCAGAATAAAGATTTATCTAAGTCAGTGCTGGATATAATGCTCTGATATTTGCTATAGAACATGGCATATTCTTAGTCCTTTTTGTGAATGTCTACTTTGGAATTCAGCAGACTTTTAAATCTTTTGTTTCTATATTTATGTATTGCTATGTCAAAGTTCTGTTCACAGTCTTATGCATGTCTAGAAATCATCTAATAGTCTTTTCCTTCCCATCTGTAGAAATGAAAATTGAAATTTGGATAATGCAATTTTAAGCTGAACTGAAAAAGAAATAATGGAAAACTTTGCTTGTATTTTGGGGATTCGCACTTAATCTCATCTCTTTGCATCTTGGAAAAATAATTTCGGTGTTGATTTATTGTGAAAAAATTTCTAATTTTTTTTTTTTTTTTTTTTAATTTTTTCTCCACTTGCTAGACCTTAATGTATTTGGGCTTAGCATTCCCATGGCACGTGAACTAGAGGATAATTGGGAGTAGGAGGTCTCTTCGTGGTGCCCAAGATGGTGGGGAAGCTGAAGCAGAACCTGCTGCTGGCGTGCCTGGTGATCAGCTCGGTGACCGTGTTCTACCTGGGCCAGCACGCCATGGAGTGCCACCACCACATGGAGGAGCGCGGCCAGCCCCCGCGGGGGGACAGCGCCAGGGCCCCGCTGGGCACAGCCCCCGCTGGCAGTGCCAACAGGAGCCTGCCCTACAGCAAGGACATGCCCCTGATCTTCATCGGCGGCGTCCCCCGCAGCGGCACCACGCTGATGCGCGCCATGCTGGACGCGCACCCCGACATCCGCTGCGGGGAGGAGACCAGGGTGATCCCCAGGATCCTGGCTGTCAAACAGATGTGGGCCAGGTCCAGCAAGGAGAAAATCCGCCTGGATGAGGCCGGGGTCACGGATGAGGTGCTGGATTCAGCCATGCAGGCGTTCTTGTTGGAGATCATTGTCAAGCACGGCGAGCCCGCTCCTTATTTGTGTAACAAAGATCCCTTTGCTTTAAAATCCTTAACTTATCTCGCCCGAATTTTCCCCAATGCCAAATTCCTGCTGATGGTCCGGGATGGCCGTGCATCTGTGCATTCCATGATCTCCAGGAAAGTCACAATAGCTGGCTTTGACCTGAACAGCTACAGGGACTGCCTGACCAAGTGGAACCGGGCTATAGAAACCATGTACAACCAGTGCATGGAGGTGGGCTTTGAGAGGTGCATGCTGGTGCACTATGAACAGCTGGTGCTGCACCCTGAGAGGTGGATGAGGACTCTCCTCAAGTTCCTGCACATCCCATGGAACCAGGCTGTGCTGCACCATGAGGAGATGATTGGAAAAGCAGGGGGGGTTTCACTTTCCAAGTGAGTATGAGCCTTCATCCTTCTCCCTGTGTTGTTCTGAAATACTGCGTTTTGCATATAAAAACAATAACTTGGTGTCGGTTTCTCCCTTGGGCAGCTGATTTATGATCAATCTGGGAGAGTCAATGCTAATTAACATTTATGATGAATCTGCAAAAGGAGAGTCATTTTTAATTAACAGTTTGCAATTTCAGTTTGGTGCTGCTGTACAGTTGTCCCACTAATGTGTGTGTAGCAAATGAACATAGTTTTAATGGTCAAGGCGAACTTGAATTTGAATATCTGATATCAGCTTTGCTTTCCTCTGTGCCCCAAAATAAACCTGAGCTGTTTTATCTAGACTGGTGTTACCCATCCTAGCCAGATCACCCATTTGATTTCAGCAACAATACTGTTGTCAGTGCAACGATGGCCTTGGAGTTGAGTTTGCCAAGAACATCCTCTTCCAGGAAACTGGAGAAACTGCTCCAAGAGAATAGAAAGCAGAGTTGGCAGCTTTTCTCCTGGCATGTGCTCCCAAAAGGACAAGCATTTTGATTAAAATTAACCTTGTTGTAAGCAAAACTCTCAGTATTCTGTTGGGCCATCTGTGCACCTGATTCAGCTGCTTTCAGACGCCAAGATGCAGCTCTGCTTAGAAAAACTAGATGGGTGTTGTTAAAAGAAAGTCTGATTTATTCTCTAGTTAAACTACTCTGGTTTCTTTGGCACTGTTCACAGCTGAACAACTGAAATACAGAAGCTGCTTCATCTTTACATTGAGAAAGAAAAATGTCAATTTTTGACACTCCTATTTCTGAATCCACCAGATTAATTTTTAAAATACTGAATAAGAAGCTCTATTCCAGTAGCAAGGCCTACCCAGTTAAATTACTCAGCACCTGGATTTGGACTATTCAGCTCTGGCCAAGTGCTTCTGAGTGAGAGGCACCTTGCACAGCAATCACACACAGACTGGTACAGAGTAATTCTATCTATTTAAACTCCAGCTGTGAGAAATAAAAATGGGGACATTTCCTCTATTTAATGCCTGGGAACACGGCTGTGGATTTTCTAATATATTGTAAGGGCATTTGATTTAAAGCAAATATAAAATTATCAGTGGTTACAAAGAGAACTTAAAACTCGGGTAACAATCAGATATTTACACTCAGAGGTTTCACATCTCCATTCCCACTGAAGAAACAGCCTCCACTGTGTTCCCAGAGTTATCAGGAAGGGATCTCATCCCTTTTTTGGGCAGTGTTGTTTGGTAGCAGATTGAGGCCTTGTGGAATTGTTAATCTGAAGCACTGTGATACCTCCTTGGGAGCTGATCCACGTGGGAACTTTTCCCTCATTCCTGGCATTTGTTGCTGCTTCAGCAGCAGCTGAGTGGGGGTAACTTATTTTTACTGAGCTAAATAGGTGGTTGCCGAGCTTTAAGTGTCCTGTAAAAAAAAAAAACTGTGTATAATCCCATTTCTAGTAAAATATTACTGCCTTACAGCTTCCAGATTTGTGTTTTTAAAAATTAATGGACCTTTATACTGTAAAACTCAGTAACCTTACTGAATTCTTACTGATCTCTCTTACTAGATCTGGTAGAATGGGGTATGAGGAGTTGAGAATATTTGTTTCCAAAAATTAAGAAAATGGATTGTTCAGAGTAAAATGTGGCCTTGTGTTTATTTTTTTTGTAAAACCTTCACATTTCAAACAAATGAGTATGAACATGTTCTTGTGACCCTCAACTCAGTCTGGTCCCAGAGTTCTTTATGCTTTTTATTATCTCTCAGGAGATGATCTGGGGAAGCAATTTCTGATTTCAGGAGGTTCTGGCAGTGGTGGAAAAACAGTGAGAAATGGGTGTTATGTCTGGGGTGGGGTTTATCTATTCCAATACCCTTGCAGTAGGTGGCGAAATTTGGTTTTCAATTGTAGGTTTTGATAATGATTTCAGTGACTCAGGCTTTCCAGGGCTGCAGAAAACCCAGTGAATATGAAAACCTTCAACTTAAATGCTTGTGTTGTGTATTTATGTATTTCCAGTTGTGCAGGGGGAGCTTGAGATTTCCCAGTTTGATGCCCTTGTTCCAGTTAAAACCTGCTGGGTTTGGCATCCCCAGCTGTGATATTGTGTAAAAACTTCTGAAACCAAGCAGAGCCCCCTGCTTTAATCATCTTTCACTCACCTGTGAGAGCTCCAGGTCTTGCAGACAGGCTCAGCATCCACTGCACATTCATGCTGCTGCCTCAGGTCCAGCCTAAGATGCCTAGAGGTATTTTAATTATTGGAGGTAGTTTTTGAAACTAAATCTAAAATGTTTTTGTCATCTTGAGATAGTTAAAAACATTTTGAGAAAGAGATCACAGTGTCACTAAAATATCTTTATAATGATGCTATTACTTCCTAATAAATGTTTAGAATTTATTTCTCACCCCTGATTTTGATTTTTATCCAGGAACACTGCAAGGGCTGGAGGGATGTGCAGTACAGGATTTGTAGGAGTGTGAATTTTCTGTGGTTTGAAGTCCCTGCCAACGTGGCTGTTGAAGGAATGCATTATGGACTCCATGCTCTAACCAGGATTGTTAATTGAGCTCTGGCATTTGCCTAAGTGAAAGCAGCTGTGCTGACCACTGATGTAAAGAAATGTCAACCCCTCTAGAGCAATTTTTATTAGGTTTATTATGGAAATAGCTGTCTAGGCAGAATTACTTCAGAATTTGCTATATTTAGTACATAGCTCTGGTTTGATTCTGGTACAGATGTAGAATTATTTGGGGTTAATCCTGTGTGCTCCCAGCTGCTCCCAAAGCTGAAACTCTTCCTAGAGCTGGAATCACTGCCATATAATCAATTTTCCCAAGAATTGGTGTTCCCTTGTTTTCCTGCATGGATTTTTAGGTATTTCTTCCTGTCCCCAGTCTGTCTTCCTCAGAAGTTCTTTATCTGAAGAATCTTCCCCACAAATTGTTTTATTTTCCTTCCCACTTTAACTGAAGCATTTAACCAGAGCAGTGGATTTTTTCAGTGCTTGGGAGCAGCTCAGTGCAGTCCCTGCTATCAATCACCAGGAAATGTCTCATGCTGAGGGCATTGTTAGCAAACATTAAAATGACAGAGGGACAAAACACACATTTAATATTTGACATCAGGATGAGGAATCCACATGTGTACAAATTTAGGTCCAAATTGATCTGTAACACCCATTTTTGGAGGGTCCAGCAAACTGTTAGCCAGGCCCATTACCTGGTTCTCCCAGTATCGTCCTGATTTTAAATGCTCAGATCAATTTGCAATTTTGGGCTTGGTTGGCTCTGTCTGAGGACCCAAAGTCTTACTTTTTTCAAATACCTCATGATAATTTTTTCCTGAGTGTCCCAATCCACCTTTGGACTCCTGACTGTTGTGGTGCTATGGCCTCTGCCTTGCTGCTCTGAACTTCTGAATCTCAATTTTTAGCAGCTCTTTTCTTGCTCATTTAATGTGGAGTCAGATGCTCATCCTCTTATTAGAAAGATCAAAAAATCTGTGCCTAAACTTTTTAGTTTTCCATCTAGATTTGTGAGCTCAGTCCAACAACCCTCAGAAAGTTGAAATTTAGTCACAACTCCCTGGTCCCAAAATCCCCTTCTGAGATCCTGCCTTTGGTTGGAGTCTCTGGTAATGGTTGAAGAGGATAAAGCTGAATATTCTGGGGTTATTTTAGAGGTTTTTCTGTTTGTCAGATCGTTTTCAGCTTCCATGAAACACCAATCTGAAGGCCCTGCTTGCCAAGGCGGTTTCCTTATGACCATTTCCCTGTCTGGTTTGTTCTTTATTGATTGTATTTAAATTATTTCAGCATTGAATAACTGATTTCCTTCCTCTGTCCTGGGAGGATTTTAGCTCTGATGAGGAGTAAAAAAGAGTGACAAGGTGAACTCTGGTGAGTGATGTGTGCTCAGCATCAGGTTTGAGGCAGACAGAAATATTCCTTTTATATATCCAGTAATGTCCAAACGCTTTCTGAGGTCAGAAAAAAAAAAAGTTTTAAATTATTCAGAGTAAAAACTCAGAGTTTTCAATTACTCAGCCTGAGCTGTGTTCCAGAAATAAGCACAGTAAAGTTGTTGTGTGTCTCACAATCATAAAGACAGAACAAAGCAGCACCAGATTTCTCCCCTGGAAAAAGAAAACACAACAAAAACACTCCACAAAAGTAGAGCAAAAATGAAAATTACATTAGGACTGTTGCTTAAATGAAGAAGAAATTATTTTCTAAATATGACACTGATTGTGCACTTGCCTTTAAGATCTGTGTAAAGACCAAACAGTCAAAGGAATGGTTATAAAACATATTTCTGTGTTTGTAGCTTTCTGTCATCTCAGGTCTCTCTTCTATTAAACAATGAAAAATGAAAAGATGAATCACAGAATGGGCGTGAGAAGAAGTAGTACATGGATTGGAATTTAGAGTACAACTTTTAATACATCCTAGACAATTAAACAGCAAATGTGGGGATGTGCCAGTGGGAAAACAGCTTTATGTGTAGGTGTGGGCTTACTTTTCACTTAACAGCTCTTGGGCTTTCTCTGCTGCCTTTATGGAATAAAGAAGCTGCTTCAGCACATTCAGTGTGAGAGCCTAAACCAGGCAGCATCTACAAATATTGTGCAAATTATTCTCATTAAAGCTTCACTTCCCGTGAGCTCTGTAGAAAATATGAAATTTTGAGAGGGAAAGAAGAATGGGAGAAAAAAACCCAAACAAAACAAGCTGAAGGTCTTAATGATGTTGAAGAGCATTGATTAGAATGGAAAATACAAATTTCTCTTCTTCTTCCCTAGGGTGGAAAGATCCACTGATCAAGTGATCAAGCCAGTGAATGTGGAAGCCCTGTCCAAGTGGGTTGGGAAGATCCCAGCTGATGTCCTGCAGGACATGCCAGTGATTGCCCCCATGCTGGCCAAACTGGGCTATGACCCCTATGCCAACCCACCCAATTATGGGAAGCCAGACCAAAAAGTGGTGGAGAACACGAGGAGGGTAAGTGTTGGAATCCCAGGATCAGAAAGTTTTGAAGAAGTCCGAAGTTTAGATATAGAAGTAGTTATAGGACAAAGTAAAAAGTTCAAAATGCAGTAATATGGAGTAGAGTAACATAGAATTGTACGTCAGTTACATGTTTGGGTGGAAAAGTCTGCACTGTGACAGATGTGTAATGCAGGTGTGATCAGTTATTGGTGTGGAAATGAAAATATATGTATGTGGCAATTATCTATTGGCCAATTAACCTTTAAGAGACCTTGTAACCTGCAGTCTTGAGACCTGTCTACACTATGACTGACCTCTAAATTCATCTGTGAAGACATTCTTACACCTTCATGATAAAAAAAACAATAAATCCAACTTAAATCATACCAAAGTAGTCCCATGTCTACCCAACATAATCCTGACAGGTAAGGCTTTTGTGTGTTTAATTATTGACTGAATGAATATGAGCTCTAGAGCAGGAGCCTTGTGTTTGGTCTGGGGGTTTTAAAGCTGTTTCTGATACTTTTGGATATTTTACAATGTGTTTTCCTTGAAGGAAAATGGAAGAATTGTTGGGGACCTTGAGCTGTGTTCCTTTGTGTGTGGAGCTGAACATCTTGAGAACTGCCCAGGGGAACTGGTTAGCAGTGGAAAAAGTGGAAAAAGCTTTCTTGTCTGGATTTCAAACTTGATGGATGAACACAGCCTTTTGTATATGAGGGTTGGCAGAAACTCTGTCCCAAAATTACACCCCAAATACTTGATAAAGTTTGAAAAATGACCCATAGAAAACAACCCACGATGATCAAAATGTCTGGTTTTCCTATTCTTTGTAGAACAACCCAAAACTGGAGAAAGGTCTGGTGCTGATTAACCTGAATTTGAGTCTGAATTTAATGTTGTTGGAATTTGAGAAGTTGGGCTATAGAGCTGTTTATCCCTGGAGGTATCCATTGAAAAACTCATTACCATTGTTGGAAATAGAATTAATAACTCTGCTTCTGTTCTTTTGGGCATGTATAGTTCATTAAAAGAAGGTGACTTTTGCTGCTGCAGCAAAGTAATCAGGGAAAAAAAAATGGAATTAAACAATTTAAAAGGACTGTCTTCCACCAGCCTTCTGATCCTGAAAGAACTGGTTGGAATACTGGTGGGATAGATAGGAGTGAAAAAGGAATTGGGGTTTGTGAAGTCTCTAAGCGCATTTGCATTATTTCTTTTTAGAAAAAAATGTCATTAAACATTGATCAGGGTATTAAAGGCTGGCAGATTGTTTTAATTAATAGCTGATAGCTCAGCGTGGAAAACCCACCCTTTTTAGTTACAATTTTTAAGTTGCCTGTTTTAAAAGGCTCACAAGCAAATGAAGTTTTTTGCACTCAGTTTAAAAAGTGCTCAATACTTGAAATTGCAAATTGTTTTGGTTGTGTCTCACTGATAAAATTGACACAAGCTTTTATAGCCTGGAGACCTTTCTGAGGCCTCCACCTGTGTGTGGCAAGCTCAGGCCAAGCTGTAAAAATTGTCTGGGTTTTTGTCTTTTCTTGAAGTCGATCTGATTTCAAAATACAAGACAGAAATTCAGGTAATAAACAAAGCCAGGAGCATCTCTCTAAAGAAATGAAAACCTAATTTCAAAGGCTCAGGGTTTACTGAGGCATTGTCCTAGTTTACTTTGAAGGATAATTTGTTTACTGATGCTAAGAGCAGCTGTTAAAAACTGAAGCTGATCTAAATATTGCAAACATATGGAACACTCATTAATACTTTGGCTGCTGTTTTAGTTTAATAGGTTTACTTACAGCCCCAGACAGCATTTAAATTTTGTTGCTTATTGTAGGACCCAGTATATATTTTTCTAGTCACTTGTTCTTTGCCAAAATTACATTTGCATGTGTGGTTTGTACAGATAAAATGAGGGAGATGTTCTGAATGAATGCTAAAAGCAAGAGAGTTAAAGGTGGTTCATCTTCAAAACTTAGAATATTTCTTTCAAAATGGAGCAACATAAAATTTCAAACTGTTTCAGACTGTGATGTTTGAGATTGGCCCGTCAGGGACAGCTCTTGTGGGTTTCCCTTTCTCCTCCAGGAACCTGTGCTAATTTATTCCTTGCTGCTGCAGCATTTATTTAAATGGATAAATAAATCTGGATTTTTCCAGCCTTTTGGAGCTGGCACTTGGCAAGTTAAGTGTGTTCATGTGTCCTCTGAGCTGGTGAATTTGTAAATCACTGTAGCACTACTTTTACTCTTGCTTTCTTTAAATTTCTTCACCTGAGATAGCCTTTCCCAGAGTTTTGTACTGGATATCTTGAATATGGAATATGGATGAAGCTGGTCAAAGAAACTCCAGAACTGCTTTTCAGTACATAGTAAGAATATCTGGATCTTGTTTGTAGCCATCTATTGGCTCCTTTTGTGTTTGGAAGCAGCTCTCTTATTTATACTTGTGGTCTCCAAGACTTTAAAGTGAACACAGAACTTGAATTGATTTCATTGAAAACAGATAAAGTTTAGACTTCTAAAGCTGAGCAAAATCTGTCCCTTCTTGGAAAAGACCACAAATTGCACTTATCAGTGAAAATAGTGCTCGACAATTTAAAGCTGCTGCTCTCAATCATGTAAGCGAGAACCAGCAGTGTAAAAATTCCTGAAACAAGGGCTGGTACTGGAGAAAAATGGACAGAGCTGGCTGGTGTGGTGCAAAATATTAGTTTCCCTAAGCTTTCTGAACACTCAAGTGCTGTTCTTTACTCCTCTTTTCTCCTTTTCTGTCCCCTGCTGGTGACTTCCATATGTGCAGCTCAAATATCTTTTTTTTTTCCTTCAGTCTGGAGACAAAATGATGATTTTCTCCAGCTAAAGGACAGTGCTTAAATTAGAAATGCTCTCTCCTTGTAGGTAATGCAAGGGAAGCAATGCTCTCTGCTAAATTAGGATTTTTCACTTGGCTGTTACCTGTGTAGAACACTGAAATGCTGAGGTTTGGTTTCTGTGCTCCTGCAGCACAACACAAAAATCACGAGATGCAACCTGGGTTTGTTCTTTGACATCTCTGCTTTTGCTTTAGGAGCTACCAGAACATGAAGGGAACTTCATCTGTTCTTGTGCTGCTCTCCCAGTGCTGTGGGGTGTTAGGAAATAAAACATCTCTGACTGGATCTGCACTGGGGGAGCCATGAGTTCAACAGATTTTTCTGATGTTTTTGCTAACACAGCCATTACGTTTCTGTTTATCTGCTTTCTGTTAAGCCTGACAATATTATCTTTCCTGACGGTTTCTCTTGTCTCAGTTAAGGAATGCAGAGCAGAGAGAGCAAGGTCTGGCCAGGGTTGTGCTGTTCAGCAGATCTCTGCATGTGACCTCTCCAAGGCAGGATGGTTTTGCCATCACTGTTGTGGTTTTCTTGTAATTCTGTTGCTGATCTGATGATTTATCACTGCAAGAGTTCCTTCCTTACAGATACATAACTGACTACTTGTTATTCCCCCCTAGAGTTTTAACAAATCCTACATCCTGAAAAGAAAGGAAATCAACATCCTGAAGTAAATGGAGTTTTCATCTGTATTTTATGTAGCAAATGCAAATAATTAAGCTGTGTGAGCTGGTAGCCCAATCTCTATAGGGTGAAATACAAAAGTGCTTCACTCCTCCTGAGAACAGTGTGTGATATGACCTTATCAGCACTGTGAGATTGTGTAAAAGTGTCAGCAGTTTGCCAGAACCCAGCAGAAGAGGAGAGAGAGAGAGCAGCTCTCAGCTGCAGAGCTCTGCCTCCTGCCCAGGAGAAGCTGCATTGTTGTGTTATGGTTGGCAGAGTGGTTTCCTCTCCCATCTGTAACGAATTACATCAGATTTTCTTTGGCACGTCCTTCCCACTAAATAAATTTGTATGCTTGGAATACACACTCCAGGAAGTTCTTTTAACTTCTTCGTGGAGTTGTGCTCCCTGTCCTGGAGAGATGCAGAGGTGGAAGTTACAGAACTGCAGAGAGAGAGCCGTGGTTCTCACCAGAACTCGTGGTTCTTCTACTGCCAGCCCAAAGCTGTTCTCCAGCTCTGGTTTATGTTCAGCTGATGGTGTTTTGTGTTCAGCTAATGGCAATATCTAGAGATAAAGCCACAGTTTACTCACTCCAGTTTCATGCCTGGTTTGAATTGTGAGGAACCATCTCCTGTTTAGAGTCAAAACATCCATGACAACCAGGATTTCAGGAGTTTGTCTTTGGGATTTTAAGGCCAGGAGCAATCTCTGATAAAAGCACAAAGTGTATTTATCCTGTGCTATCAGAGGTGTGTGAATGCCCAGCTGCTCAGGGCCCTGCATCTCCATTTTCACTGATTAACCTGATCATAAATGCATCTGGCTTTGTGGGTGTTTTCTCTCATATTTAAAATGAAATTTCATCTGTCTTGTGACCACAATAGCACAGACTTTCTCAGTGTCCTGTAAATTGGTTTAATATTCCCTTTAGTGGGTGTTTCTTCCAACATACGGATTCCCAAGTGCATTGTTTCTCTCCAGAGGTGCTGCTATCTCATTTTTACAACAAAACCAAGCCCCCAAACCCCTTAACTCTGCATAAATATGATTAATAATGCATAAAGAGGTTTATTACTAACCAAAATGCAAACTGAGGTGTGGTTGCAAGCTGCCTTTTGGCAGACATTGCTGGGCCTGTGTAAGATCCTGCTCTCTGTGTTGTCCCTCCTGGGTAAACATTTACATCTCACATGGCCCTTCCTTGGCAGGTCCAGCAGGGGTGAAGAATTGTGTAAACTTCTAAAGCTGCCTTAAAAGTTCAGGAAAATCTGAAAGATGAGGGTACCGCCACATGCTGTGGAGCGGTTCTGAAAAGGGGCTCAAGTCTGGTTTTTCCAGTGTACTTTATTTCCTTTTTTTTTTTTTTTTTCTTTTACAATTAAACATCAACAGCCTTGTACTCTGCAACTTGGATGTTTTAAAGTGTACCAAGCCCAAGCATGCTTGGTTGCAGGGTGACTTTTACACAAAAAACCCCATTATTTTTGTGTGCTGGAACTGACCCAATATAATGGGACTATTTCCAAAGCAGGCAGGAAAGTGGGTGAAAAGAAATGCTTTAATCTTTTATTAAAAAGAATTATAGGTTATGCTTCTGTTCTGAAGTTCTCCCTGTGTATTTAAAAGGGTTTTCTCAGGCAACGGGATGTGAAACTTGTTTTCTCACATCTTTTTGAGAATAATATCCATTCAGTTTGGCTATAATGTGTTTGGTTTTTTAATAGAACAGTTTGAATATTGCCAGCACTGAACAACAAACTGACACAGGCTTCAGATCCCCCTCTCTTGGAATTCCATTTGGACTTGAAAAATAATTCCCTTAGAAATGGTAAACACCATTTCTTCTCAATTTGACTGAATTCTTGCTTAGGCTGGAAATAATTCCATTATCCTGCTTCTGTCTCTCTAATGCTACTGTGAGTGATGTGTTTTACACTTACAAATTGATCAGAAAAGAATTAGGAATCTGAAGCCTCTTTAATTTCTTTGGCTGCAGATGGAGTCATTGTTTTTAGAGTTTCTGGTTTGCTGTTGATCCCTGGGTTTTGATTCAAAAGGAACATTTATGTTTTTGGAACTACTTTAAACCAGTTTTTAGGCAGTCTCCTCCTGACAAAACCAGCCCTTAGATAATGTCAGTTCTGAACCAAAATTAGTGTGTTGAACCTGATCTTGGGCCTGCCACTGCTTAGATTTGCCTTGGTGAATTGTGCTGTGTAAATGCTGATGTTTTCATGTGACTATTACAAGAAAGACCCTCAAAACATTTGCTTTCCAGTGGCATTATTTTTCTTAATATTGCTGATCTTGGCTATCTGCTGTTAGATGTTTATTAGGGGTAAATGTTCCTACAAAGGTAAAGAACAGACACAAATATAGATGTGTAATATAAAAATTAGACTGAGTCATCATTGCAGGAGAAGGGAAGGAGGAGGATTCTGGAGAGAGGATTCTTGGGTTTGGTCCTTCTGGTTCTGAACCAGTCACAAAGTGCTGTCACCATCAAGATTAATTGTTTTTAAGAATTCCCAGAAAAAGTGAAGTTTTCTGTCTCTTCCTTCCAACATCAGCACCACCTAACAAAAAAATCTTGTTTTTTCTTGTGACCCTTGCTGAGATTATTCTGTAACATTTTTGTTGTGACAATGTTGTTTTGTAACTTCCAGTCCTGTTCTCTAGGACACAGCCTGAATTTTAATGGCTTGGATAAAAGCTGAAAATGACAAAGCCTCTCCTTCATTTATAAATATTTATAAAGTAACAAGGCTCCAATAGCCACACACTGAATTTCTGCCCAGGGTGACTTTCCTTAATGTTCCCATAGGAATGCCAGTGGCCTCTGGCTGAATGCAGATGAAAGCTGTTCCTATTTTATCTAAACCATGGAATACCAGAGTCCCACCATGTGTGTGTGTAGGAATTCCTGCTCTCAGTGAAGCCTGATGGTTTGGATCCCAGAGATGGAGTGGGATGGGAGCTGCCAATCCCAAATCCATCCCATGAGTCACAGGATCTGCTGGGCAGGAAATTCAGAGCTGACTCAGCTGCAGGCCCAGGCCACTGCAGAATATTGACAGGCTGGGGATGGCTTTGTGTTCTGGTCATCTGCTCCTAGGAGAGCAGAGAAAACGGTCAATAAACATCCCCTGGCTTCCTGGAGCTCCTTCCTTTGACACAAATCAGGGAGTGCAGCTCAGAGCGAGGCTTTGGAGGAGCCCCATACCCATTTCATGGATTTATGGAATTTTTCCAAATAGGTTTGTGCCCATTTTTAATTTTTATTTTGAAATGATTACACAAGACCACAGTCATGACATTGGGATGATCAGTCTTTATGGTTCAGCAGACAGGATGGTAAAACTCTTCAAGTAGACTTCTTTTTTGGGGGGGAAAAAAAAACCAGAATACATTTTTCTCCCTTTGCGATGTTTAATCTTGGAAGCAAAGAGCTTTTAAAATTTGTCCTCTAGAGAGAAGATATGTTGCCAAAATATTTAATGTTCTAACATTAGTGGATGCTAATAACACAAAAGAACCTTTTCTTTCTTTTTCTTTCCCTCCCTTAAGAAGCTCTTCAGCATTTCAAACAATAGTGAATGAGGACTTTGAGTAGTATAACTTTTTGTTTGTTTTTCCAGGTCTATAAAGGTGAATTTCAGCTTCCTGACTTTCTCAAAGATGTGCCACAGGTACAGTATTGAATTAATTTCCTTTTTGTGGGTGTAGCAGCAAATGATATCAAACAGCCTTTATAAACCACTTCTTGATGAGCTTGATTTTCTGATTGATGGCAAGATTTTCTGGTTATCCATGAGGTGAAATGTTGAACTCAGCATCCCAAACCTCTTCTGAATCCATATGTAACTCCAGAGTTGAGTGATGTTTGTCAACCTGAGCTGCCTGAACGCTGTTGTGAAATGAAAGGCAAAGTTGGGCCTCTTTTCTGAACCAAACTGCAAAGTTTGGTATTTGTAGAGGAGCTTTATCTTTTGTTCTCTTGGTTTAAAGCAAGTCTAGTCCAAAGGGCAGAGTTATAAGTACTGAGAGATTTTAAAAATAAATAGAGGTGTTATCAAAGTCAACAAACCCAGCCATGGATGGGGTGGTGTTGATTTAATAATCAAGTGAGCTATGGAACTTCAGATTTTGCTGAAAATTCACAATTTGGTACCCCCCCAAATGCTGTTAATTGTCATCAGCTCGCTAAGGGACTTGCAAGAAAACAAAAATAAAAATCCCTATTGTGGAGCTCTCAAAGTGTAGGATCTTGTGGATATCACAGAATTGTGAAACCTCAGAATGGTTTGGGTTGAAGGGACCTTAAAGACCATTTTTTTCCATCCTCTGCCATGGGCAGGAACACCTTCCACTATCCCAGGTTGCTCCAAGCCCTGTCCAGCCTGGCCATGAACACTGCCAGGGATGGGACAGGTTAAAAATACACAGGAATCCACCACAGACAAAGCAGTTTGACATCTCCCTTTGTTCAAATAAAAATTATTTGATTAAAAAGGAAAACTGATTTCTTTTGTTCCAGCCAAAGAAGACAGTAGAAAGGAAGTCTCGTGGCAAGATAAAATGAACGTGGATCAGTAAAGTGGCATAGCTGTAGTGTGTGTTTCATGTTTTCAGAAAATAACCCTGCTGTGGCCACCAAATCTTTCTGAGCAGCCTTTGTGTGATCTCTAACGTGGGCTTGGCTTTTTCCTGGCTGTTTGCCTGCTTGGATCACTCAGTGCTCCTGCTTTGCTCAGCTCTAGAGAACCATTCCAGCCCTGTTGCTGCCAGCATTGTCCCTGTCACTGAGTGTCTGCTCCGTGTGTGCTGCTGAACTCACAGGAGCCTGCTGGGGTCACTCCTGGGGCTTCCACGTGGGATTACGGGTGAGATTGCAGGATTATCCCCAGACAGAGCTGCAGGAATAGGGTGTGCCTTAACAGCAGGAGGAATATTGCTGAGAAGGATTTATGGAAAATGCAGGGAGATCCTTCAGAATTGAGCTCACCACGTATAGATGGTGTGCTAGCAAAACAAATCCTCGATTTTGAATAAATCCTGGGTTAAATCCTTGTTCTCCCTACAGTATCAGTTAAATTATCTTGTTTGTGCTTTCCAATTATCGTGGGATACCCAAAAGAACCAGGGCAACTCTGACTGATAAATTTCTTCTTCACTCCATAGGATAGGGAGGTTCCTGCTGAATTCCAGGAGGTGGATTTATACAATTCGCTTGGTTTAAATACAGTATTTACCAAACTCTGAGCAGATTTATCCATAGCAAAGAAAGACTAAAGGCATCTAAAAGGCAGAAATAAGCACTGTGAAATAGTCAAAGAATATTCCTTCAACCATAAAAACTTGATCAAATTGATGTTGATAGTGTTGTCCTTTAGTATTAACATATTGTAAGAATTAAACAGCTCAAAGGTTTGGAGCACAGACATTGGTCCTGATATTTTTGTCCTCAAACGTAAAATAGCTAATTTAATTTTAATTATTTTTTTGACAGACTGAACCTATGGAATAGAAGATAAAATGGACATTCCTTGCACAGAAGGTAAGGAGAGCATTGCAGTCCTGCTCATTTGTTGCTCTTAATTTAATTAAAATGATTTTTGTTTAACTTCTGTAACACGATGGGTAAGATAAATATGAAGATACTTTTTTTTTTTTTTTTTTTTAGGAAACT
>WEKY01035147.1:64882-75486 GCA_013390045.1 Picathartes gymnocephalus
CTCGTACGTGACGCGGGGGCGCGGCCGCTCCCCCCGGGCCCGAGCGGAGCCGCAGCCGCAGCCGCGGGCGGGCACCAGGTGAGCGCGGGCGGGGACAGCCGGCCCCGCTCCCCTCATCCCCTCCATCCCCGGCGGGGCTTTCCCCGCGGCCGGGGCTCCGGTACCGACCCGCGGCAGGTGAGGGAGCGCCGGGGAGGCCGCGGGGCTGGAGGGCGTCGGGGAGTGTGAGGGGAGCGGAGCGAGCGATGACGCTAAGGCTGTCACCCTGGCAAGGCGCGAGGTGAAAGTTAAGAGTTCATTATTAATTAGTTGTTAATGAATTATTGGTTATTTGCCGGACTCCTGGCGTGTTCAGGGCGGTACAGCCCCATCCGCTAGCTGTGGTGATGTCTGTGTGTGATGCCTGTGCTCCTCCCAGCTGTCAGACGGCTCCAAGCTCTAAAAGCTGTGGAGTTCTGTGTGAGGGGCAGTGCCAGGCACCAGTGAGTGCAGCCCCCGTGTCCTTTACCCACTGGTCACTCCCGGTCCCCAGCCGGGTGTCCCTGCTGTCGTGTTTCTGCCCTGGACGGTCACTGTGATGGAGAGTCCCATTCTGCCCACCCTCACACCCTGTCTTGGCTCTCAGCTGCAAAAGTTGTGTTACACTGTCCTTTCATCACACTCTGGGTTGTTGTTTATGACTAGAAATGCTGGGATATTCCAGTCCAATGTATAACACAGTTTATTGCAGCTCAGAAATCCCAGCCCCTCCTCCAGGATGTTTCGTTGCTATTCTGACACAGATTCTTTGGAATTTACTGGATGTTGTGTCTTTTCCCTCTGTGTTCACACAAACCTTTCATCACCTGAGTCTCTTGAAGTCGATGATGCAGAGACTGCTAAATCAGGTCTGATTCTACCCCAGGTTCTCTTAAAAAGGGGGAGCTTTCTAACACTCCAGTTGGTATCTCCCCAAAAAAGCACATCCCAAAGAGTTACCTTTGAACAGGAGTTTGTGGGGGTCTCCTATGATGGGTTCATACATCGGTACCTTGGTGACTGTATAACCATCGTGTCACTTTTTTGTTGATGTGTAACTTTTTTGAGGTTTGTAACTTTACCAACACTGGTGCAACCTCAGAAGGTATTTAAGAAAAAGTTGTTTAAACCAATATGGAGAAGTTGAGGGAACAGCAGAGCCTCAAAAAGCTTTTTTAAATCTTAGCATCAAGCCCAGCTCAAGGCTTGCTGTCATTGCCTGGGGAATGAAGCCAAACTGGCAGATCCAGTTCATATGCTGAGCTTTCTTTGCCGTGTGTGGGACAATGTCTGAGCTGTCCCCAGCAAAGCTCCAGGAAGCAATCCCTGCTTTTGAATGGCAGGTGGAAGGACTGGAAGGAGGCATTTCTGGTAGAGTTGGATGCTGCTGATGTGTGGTTCATTCAAATATTTGATTTAATGATAATTTTGTTTATTGGTGGTGTTTTCCCATTCACTATCTGATCTAGACCTAGATGTATTTGAAAGTGAAATGTAGGCATTTACTTAGTTTAAATAAATAAATTCTGTACGTTTAATGAGAGGTTTAACCAAGGAATATTTCTGCACATAGTCAAAAATAATTATTGCACGTGCTTTTAGTGGCAAGAAGAGTATCTGCCCAGGTTGGATGGGGCTTGGGGCAGCCTGGTCTGTGGACAGGGCAGGGGGGTGGTACTGGGTGATCTTTAAGGTCAGTTCTACCCAAACCATTCTGTAATTCAGATGGATGTGTTTTCTTCATGAAATGCAGTGATTAACTTCTGGATTTCTTTTAGGAGGACTCTGCTCCTGTCAGCACAGCTCTGTCTCACTGCTCCCCAGGTGAACAAGCCAGCCTAGAGAGGGACTTCACTCACCTTTTAATGAACGTCAGAAAACAGGTTCAACTTGTCAGTTATTCACCTTTTTATTGCCACTAAGCTTGTTCTCAAAACCCTGGTCTAATGATGGTCTGCAAAACCTCATTATTGAGGGATTGGTTTGTGTGGATGTTCCATTGGCAGAGGATGCTGGTACTCCTGAGCAGAACATAATTAATGCTGTCTCATGGCTTTTTTTCTTAAACCTTGGCGTCATATTGAAGGAGGATTATGAAAGAGGGAGAAAAATTCCTTTTTCTCAAACCTCCAGTTCTCTTAGGATAGAGGCCCTTTTTGGTGCAGTGCCAAATGGATGAACTTACCCCAAAAACCCAGTCTGTGGTCAATAATGCTGATATATTTAATGGAGTGAATGTTGTTTATTCCCACTACACTCCATTTGAGTGAAATCTGTGGAACAGCCTTGACAAATGCAGACAAAGAACACATTTTTGGTCAATCTTGTGTTCTTTTGAGTACTCTAAGGAGAACTAGAAAGAGTAGCCAAAGCACTGGTGTCAAGTGGCAGCATTATAAATAATACATTCACAGTAAATACAGGCTCACCCTCGATTTTTGATGGTGCTTCTTATAAATGCTGCTGTGCAAGCTGTTTCTGGCTGATAATTTGTTTATCTCCTTAAAGGAATCCCTAGCAAAATAATCTTTCATTTATATTGTGTCTATTCTTTGTCTGTGAGGCACAGTTGAGTTGTTTGGATAATTGAGGATGTCAGAATGAACCTTGTTTTAGGACAAATATTAAAAGGGGTGTGGCCCTTCAGAAGCACTTCCATCCTTATTTATCTGCCTCTGCATTGGACTGGGGTGGAAAAATTATCATGAACTGTAGAGGAGAGAAATCCCTCTCTGAACTGAGCCAAACCTCTTAACGAGTTGCAGCTCAAACAGAAATGTTTGGAACTTCATAGTAGCTACTTGCCTGTGTTTACTAGGGTGTTAAACAGGATGTTTCACCTCCAGATTTTGGGGAAGGAAGGCTGCCCACAGAATGTGGAGGTTTTGGTCTGATCAGGTTTCTGAAAAGTACCTGTTTTGCCCAGGAGCGTCCCAGGTCTGTCTGGGTTCACTCCAAACGCAATATTTCCTTTAAGAGCTGAGATCTGACAATGTGCACAATGACTGTTAGCAGAAGTATTAAGGCAGAATAATTAAGAATATATTTTTGATTTTATGTCATTTTTTTTTCTTGCTGATTTTGAGGGGAAGCCTCCTTTAGTTAATAAATAAATGTGCTAGATGTGCTTGTGCAAATAATCCTCCTGTTCCTATATTTTATAGCGATTTGAGAGAAGGTTTAGAGGTGGATAAAGCCTCTGGTAGTGGAATGTCTTTGTTAGGGAGTTGTGATGCTGCTGGAGACATCCTGGGAACAGGGATTTTACATAATGCGGTGTAAGGAGAGCAGCGGGGTTTCTCTTTGCTACTCCGCTCTCTCAATTATTATTTTTATCACGCAGTTTGTCAGTGCATCCCACTCTCCCATTGAGGATGGACCGAGAAGCCTTGTAGGTGTTAAATTCAGTTGATAATTAGCAGCGTGAGAAGGGGAGATAAATATTTGTGTCTCCTGTGCGCGTCCGTGTGTGGGGTGATGTGATGCAGCGGGCAGGGAAACGCCTGCATTCCCTGGCTGCTTAGAAATCCCGGTTTTCCCATTTCCCAGGGAATTCCAGAGCCCAGCCGAGGCCTCCCGCTGCCGGCGAGCGGCTGAAGGTGACAGACGGAGCCGGGTGTCGCCAATGGCAGGGACGCGTCCCTGCATCCCGCCCCTGGCAGGGCCGTGTTCCTGCATCCCGCCCCTGGCGAGGGACAGGCTGCGACAGCGGCCACCCAAATTCTCCCAGCAAATGACATTTTCCTGCAAAGCCGCGCCGGAGCCAATCGCTCCCTTCACCGTGCAGCCAATGGATGCCGGGCTCTTCCCCAGCCCCTGCCGGCGGCTCCGGGGCTGGAGGGCCTTGGGACAGCTGTGCCAGCGGCATTCCTGCCCCCAGCCCTCTCCTAGCGTGTTCGGCATCCCTGCGCCAGCCTTTTCCCGGGAATAACGCTGCCACTGGGAACGCGCGGGGGGACGCGGCCGCTACGGGGAGCGCCCCGGTGATTGGGGTAATTTGTGTAATTAATTTGGGTCTCCCTTCAGCACTGCCACGGCCTCCTACCCAGCAGAGCTGCTCCCCAGAGCCAGAGGGATGGTGGTAGTCACAGGGCAGAACAAAGTGAGTGCCACCCCGGATGATGCCATGTCGAGCTCGGATGCAGAGGATGATTTCCAAGAGCCGGCCACTCCCACCGCCACCCAGGCAGGACAGGCGCTACCTCTGCTGCCTCAGCAGGTAAGAGCTCACCTGAGATGGGGATGATCACGGCAGCTCAGGCTGCCCAGTTGCTGAAGAATTCAGAATTTTGTTGTGGATGTCCAGCTCACTTTCAACGTTTGAATAAAACGAAGTCTCTTGAATTTATTTGAGTAGCTCGGCAGCATTGCTTGCATGTTCCATCCAGGTTTGGACTTGAGACATGCAATTAAGTGTTTATTCTGGTACTTATGGCATCCTGGGGTGTGATAGTAAGATTTTAGGCCTGATGTAAAGAAATAAAGTTTGTTTGGTTTTTTTTTCAGTGTATAGTATAGTCTGGTTGTGTAAAGGAACCAGCAGAGTGCAAGTCCCAAGGCTGACCTGAGATTTTCTCCCTTTTGTTTTTATTCTCTGTAAGGCTGGGGAAGGGGGTTCGTTTGTTCTTTCCTTTCCCCAAAAGAGCCAAGAGGAGGCATTAATATTTCCAATATCTGCTATTCCAGCCGAACGATTTCTGCTGTTTCAGATTCCCAGCTACAATTAAACCACTCCCTGACTCCTCCCAGCAGCCAAAGCACCCGAGTTTTTACCCTTCAAACCTCCCTGATTTGTGGCAGTGGGGCAGGAACCACATTTGTCCCGGTGGCAAACTGCAGGTGCCTTTTGGAAGCTGTGCCCTTTGTCACCTGCAGGGGACTGGAGGCTCCCTTCTGATGTCCTGGTTGCTTTTGCAGTTCCCAGAAGTTGTCCCACTGAATGTGGGGGGGATGTTTTTCACCACCAGACTGTCCACGCTGCGCAGGTACGAGGACACCATGCTGGCAGCCATGTTCAGTGGCAGGCACTACATCCCCACGGACGCTGAGGGCAGGTACTTCATCGACAGGGATGGCACCTACTTTGGGTATGTACAGAGTCCTCAGGACAACCTCTGAAAGTTCTTACTGAAAACTTCTTTTTAAACTCATTTTTAACAGTTTTTTTCCTTAGATTTAAACTGTATTTGTGCAGCATTTAATGTTACACGACTTCAACGTGTCGCAGGATAATTGCAGTTAAAAACTCTTTGTTGGTTGTGCAACGGGAAAGGGAAAACAAGAAATGCTTTGAATTTGTGCCTTGTCGCCCCTAGAGTATCTTCTTTCATAGTATCAAGTTGTTTTGTTGGTTTAAAGAAGTGTTTGGTGATGCTTTACATAGGAAACTCCTTTGACAATACTGGGTTTTGATATTCAGTATCTATAATGAAGAGGGAATGGAAAGAATGAATTTAGTGTTCCTGCAAAGTTAAAAGTGTGATGTTTTCAGTCTTTAAATTGGATATAACTGGTAAAAAAAAAGCACAAGCCTTAAAGACTTTCTTTTTCTAAATTATTTTTGCTGGTAGTCCCATATGCCATTACCTCCAGGATTTCTTCCTAAGTGCTCAGCTTTTATTTTATTTTTAATTAAACCAACCATGATTACTAATGCTCTGTTTGAATTGGGGTGAGATTGCTAAAAAAGTGTTCCTGGGTTCAGGTCTTTGTCCAAAACACACATTGCAATTTAATTCCTCGTTGCTCCTTTATAGGCATTTCCTTACTGCCTGCAACAGAGGAGGATTGAATTATTTTCAAAGCACTTTTGGGTTGTACCATAGTCTGGGACAGAGATAGATTAAGCCACTGTGTTTATTCTGAAATAATTGTGTCTTTACATGTGGCAATTTGTTGGAAAACCAATTAATTTGTGATGTTATCAACCTCAATTTAAAACAGAGCTGGAACAGAGAGCCAGGTTAGCATGTGCTGCATTCCTTGTCATTCTAAGAAGATTGCAGTAATGATTGTTTTATTTGATAAGGTTTTCTTGGTTAACATTTATAAAGTGATTTTTTTTCCCTGTCGAAAGATCCTGTTGCTGAACAGTGTTTCAGAACTACAAGGAAATGATCTCTCTCTTTTTCTAAAATTCCGATTATTGTTCTGTAAATGATCCTGATCTGTGAAGAGAAACCTCCTTTGCAAATGTCCCAACCATTCAGCTGGATCTGTGTGGAATAAAATGTCCGTCCATGAATGTGATTCTCTGGGAAAATGGAATTTATTTTGTCCCAGACCTAAATTTGAGATGCAGTGACTACAATCTCTTTCCCATAAAACACTGTGATCTCTTCTGTGTTATAAATTGTTTCCTCCACATTAAATGTTTGGTTTGAAATCCACTGATATTTTTTCAAGTGAGTTTTGACATCAACAGAGGCAAAATGTGAAATGATGGCTTGGAAACTTGAACGTGGCAAAGGGTTTTAAAAACAAATGTTGGGAATACGGCTCCTTTATTTCAGTTACTGTCTCAATAGAGCAAACAATGAATATCCAGCATTTCCTCTCCTTTCCCACCTGCAGCAGTTTTGGCAGAAATATGTTTGTTAATGTTATTTTTGCCCTTTTTTTTAGAGACATACTAAACTTCCTACGATCTGGTGACCTGCCCCCCCGAGAAAGAGTGAGGTCAGTGTACAAGGAAGCTCAGTATTATTCCATAGGACCCTTGCTAGACAATCTAGAGGATATCCAGCCTCTTAAAGGAGAAAAAGTTAGACAAGCTTTCCTGGGCCTAATGCCATATTACAAAGGTAAATAAACAAAGTAGCACTGACTGTTTCTTCTAGTGGGGTTGCAGTGTTTTATACCTCGTGCTTTCAGTCTGCTCTCAGCTCCCAAACTGATCCCATTGCAGCTGGGAAGTTTATTCTGTGTTTTTTATGCTGTTTGGATCTTTGAGGTCTCCACATCCTGCTGCATCCCTGGGTATGGATTTCTGAGCTTAAAAGGGAGCAAGATTAGGCCATAACATTATTAAATGAGAGGGTCTGTGTGCATTTGTTGTGTCAGGACTTGCAACTGAATAAACTTGGCCTTGTAGTGAGGCCAGATAACTTGGGCATATAATAAGGCCACCAAGTTCACCGAGATTGATTTGATTATTCTGTATTTTGCTACATGCTGCTAATATCATGCTGAGAACAACTGCGGTGAAATGTTTCACATGTAAAAATTGCTTTTGCTCTTTCTCCTTGGTGCTTTGTTGGAATCCCGAAGCCTTTGTCTCTCTTTTCAGACCACTTGGAGCGGATAATCGAGATAGCCAAGCTGCGAGCCATGCAGAGGAAGGCCAGGTTTGCCAAGCTGAAGGTGTGTGTGTTCAAGGAGGAGATGCCCATCACTCCCTACGAGTGCCCCCACTTCAACTCGCTGCGCTTCGAGCGCAGCGACAGCGAGACCAAGCTCTTTGAGCACCACTGCGAGGTGGACGTGTCCTTCGGGCCCTGGGAGGCCGTGGCCGACGTCTACGACCTCCTGCACTGCATCGTCACCGACCTGTCCGCCCGCGGCATCACCGTGGACCACCAGTGCATCGGCGTGTGTGACAAACACCTCATCAACCACTACTACTGCAAGCGCCCCATCTACGAGTTCAAGATCACCTGGTGGTGAGTTCTGGTGGCACAGGGAGGGCTGAGAGGACTTCCAGAGGACGGATGTTCTCTCAAGATCTCCTGGTGGTGAGGTGTGCAAGGACTTCTAGAGGACAAATGTTCTTCCAAGAGCACCTGGTGGTGAGTTCTGGTGGCAGAGTGAAGGATGGAAGGACTCCTGGAGGACAAATGTTCTCTCAAGATCACTTGATGGTGAGTTCTGGTGGCAGAGTGAGGGGTGAGAGGACTTCCAGAGGACAAATGTTCTTCCAAGATCACCTGGTAGTGAGTTCTGGTGGCAGAGTGAAGCATGAGAGGACTCCTGGAGGACAAATGTTCTTGGCAGTTGCTGTTGCTGCTGACATTCCTTGGGATCAGCCTGCTGGCAGGGGTTGGGAAAGCCTCTCTAGAAACTTGAAAAACCAGCCTGAAATCAGACTGTTGGCTCAGGTACCTTAACGAGGCACAAAACAAAATCACCTCATGGAAAGGATGGAAGGGAGTGGCTGAACATCTGCTAGAAGGTGCCACCAACCACGTGGCTTCAGGATGGAATTGCAGATTTTTCCTGCATTTGTGGGAATCTGGGGTGCTACTAAAGCTGACGTTTCAGTTTTACCCTCTTAGAAATGTTTTAGTTCCTCCTTCAACTTTATAAAATTTGAGTCATACCCAGCACAAAGATTCTGGAAATGTAATTTTGATGTACTAGATAATTTAAAAAGAAAAAGGAAAAAAAGGAGTAATCCCTATATATTATTAATTGTTGTCAGGGTTAAGCTGTATTTCTTTTTTAATTAAGAATCTACATTGTGAATTATAATGTTATACTTCAATTATTTCCGTTGTTAACAAAAGGAATAGCAGATCTGGAATATATTCCTTAATGCTTTTAGGAATAATAACTGTTCATGGAAGACTTGTGCCTGTTTTTAGCCTTAGAAATTCTAAATGTTTACAATATTTACAAAAAAAAATCTCTTTAGAGTCAGGTCACTTACAAAGGCTTTTGGTAAATGAGAAAACCCTGTATGTATGTTCCTATTAGCAGTAGTAAGAGGAATATTTAATGTATATTATTTTATTACTGACTCTTTTTACATTCTGTGATATGAAACTTTATTTTAGACTTAAAGTCAGATGATATTAGACAAGTGCTTCCTTCACCTCTGCTTCTTCAGACAATTAAATCTCAATTTTATCATTCTTGTTGACCCTTCCTGATGTCATAGCAGGAAAAACAAAATTCAACCTTGATACTCAAATACTTCTCCACTCTAAAGCAGTAGGAAACTTCTTTCCATGCTGGAAGAGGCAGCCACTGCAGAATCATATTTTCTTCAGAAGGTCATTTTTGTACTTCTGACATGAGCAACCTAAATTTTAATTACTGAATACAGCCCAAAACTGAGAGGGAGAAAAGTCTGATAATCTTATTGTTTTGTGAGGTACAGAAAACTCCAACCCACTTGAAGGGGCTTCAAAATAACCTTAAAGAGAGAGAAAAAGTATATTTCATATTGCATTCCATTGGATTGATTAATGAATCCATCCAAGAATATTGCTTAATTAACCTTTTGACAAAAATTCTTAAGAAACATTAATGACAATATTCAAAAATCTCCATTTTCTGAGGCAATTTTTAGAATAACTCTTAGAACTTTAGGATCAAATCGTCTGGCAAAAAAAGAGACAGGTTTTTTTTTTTTTTGCCTTGTCACCCTTTTAGATATTTAATTTAGGAGTGAAATTGTCTCTGTGAGGTGGGTGTCTCCCTGCTGATCTCTGCAGTATTTCCTTACACAGGAACATTGTCAAGTGCTGAGTTTCAAGGCCAGAGATAAATTTGAATAGAGGGAGTTCTGCACATTTGGATCTAAATTTATTTCAGTTGTTTCCTGAAATAGTGGCCTTGGTGTTACAAGTTCTTGCAGTTGGAGTTTGGCAACCCAAAATGAAAAGTTAAACTGAGCTTCCCTGCAAGAAGAGGAAGCTTTGCTTGGTTTCTTTGCTGCTTTGCTGCCTTCATTTTTCTTTCTTTCCAAGGAATCAAACTGCAAACCACAATTTCTTATAAAATTAAATAACATCTTAAATCCAAGCCTTACAAAGCTCTGGCTGCTTGTGCACTTCAGATATTTAAGTTCAGGATTTTCAGATTTACAGATTTACAATTCCAGATTTCCAGATTTACAATATTCGGATTACAATGAGAATTGCAGTTTTACTGGGATTTTCAGTGAGGTTTTTTACCACTTCCCATAAATGTATTGACAGAACTCTGGTTGGAATTCCTGCACTCCTTGCAGAAGTGGATCACAGTTTGATTTTCATTGTGTGTTTTTTGGTTTGGCCTTAGGAATTTTCCTGCTGTTGTTCAGGAGAAGCTGTGATGACAAAATTCCTGCTTCAATCATTTTTGTTATTTCTTAATATGCATTGGGATTTTGTAACTTTTGTTCATTGCTTAAATAATTAAGGAAGGCAACCCAACCAAAAGGAGAAAATGCAAATCTTGGTCAGGATCAGGTGTCTTAATCAAAGTTCTCATCCTCCTGAAGACTTTAAGTGCAATACTGAAAAGGAAAACATGGATTTAGGCCCTCAAGCTTTAAAGAGTGCTGGGATTTGTGATTTGTGCAGGTTAACAACATTTTAATTATTCCAAGCAGTCTCTGCTTACAAGGATTTAGCTGCTCCTGCCCAACCTGTGCTCATTTTTGGGCAGAAGCAGAATTGTGCAGGTGGATGGCAGGGGAGTGTAATCTAAAAACTGGGTTATAGAACATGATTGATTCTCTTTGCTGGGCCTGCAGCTTTGGAAATTCTACATTTGCAACAAAAATGGGAGTGGCTGAACTACTAAATCCATGTTTGAGAGGATTTTTGTACAGAATTGCCTCATTAAACTATGGAGTGCTGCGCTTTTTTTTTTTTTTT
>WEKY01035147.1:75559-120150 GCA_013390045.1 Picathartes gymnocephalus
TTTTTTTTCTTTTTTCCCTTTAGGACTCTTCTTTATATCTGGGCAGGCCAGAACTTTGCTAAAACATATTTTTCTGTGCCCCCTTAGCTTTTTTGGCCACTTTATCATCTACAAAGCCACTTTTCCACCCTCACACTCCCAAATCCCTGTGTTTGTGAGCAGTAAATGGTGTCCTGTCCATTTGAATATTGAGGGAATGGTGGGACAGTTGAGGGGTATTTATTTAAAATTGGAATTGTTAACTACTTTTTATATTGCTGTGTGTGTGACAAGACCAATATTTTTATCATTCCCTTTATGTCCATTGTGGAGTGGTTTTTAACAGGAAACAAAGGGAGGTCTCACGTGAAGTGAGTTGGCCAATTCCACAGCACATGAAATGTTTCTGCATCTGTTTTATGCTTGTGAAATAGGAAGGGGAAAAAAAAGGAAAATAAAAAATAGGAAAATTAAAAAAGGAAAACAACCCTTCTTTATGAAGCACTCAAAAGTGACATGAAAAGGTATTTATGTACAGCAGCTGCTTAATGACTGCTGATCTCAAGAGTTTAAAAAAATATCTAAAAATAATTTTTGGACTTGGTGTAGGCTTTTAACTTGAATACCCAATATTCTGCACAGGAATCTGAAATACTCCTGGCTGAACTTCCCTCCTCCTCAGAGGAAAGTGAAGGTGCTGCCAGCTTGGATCTGGGAATCTTTGAGCCATAAACAGCTTCTCTATGGTCCTTCTGGTGCATGTGCTGGATTTTCAATTTTAGTTTTTATTTTAACCTATAATGAGGGATCAGTTTCTGCAGTGGTGAGGGTGTGAGTTCTTTGATTTGAAAGCACTTTGCATTTAATTACCTTAATAACAAAAAAAGTAAATTATTGCAGCAGGAATTTCTGCATGACCCCCTTTTGAGGGATTTTTTTAAGGTTTAAGAAGTCTGCCTGGGAGGCATCTCATGATGTAATATATGCAAATACCTGAATTTGTTAATGTGAATATTTTTGAGATTTTGTTGTTAGTTGTGCAATATTCTTCCCTGAATCTGGCAAGAGTGGTAAGGGTTGAGTTAAACACTGGTTTTGTCATAAGCCAGCTCATGCCGTAGGTATCTCCTGCCCTCATTTGGAAAATCACCCAACCCAAAGGCTGTTAAGATCCCAGGAAAACCAGGAATTTTCCTTGGCCCTCCACAGCGAGGCATGAGGAGAATCAGGGCTCCTTAATCCACTCCAGGCTCAAAGTGGTCACAGGGTCTGGCTCAGAGCCTTGAAAGCAAAACCCAAACACTCCTGTCACAAGGAATGAGCTGATCTGCAGGAGCACCTAAACCTGGCCTTGCTGAGGGATTGTTAAAATTCCAGCAAACTGGAGGATGTGGAGATTTTAATCTGCTCTCATAGCTTTGTTAAGCCCTGATCTGCCCTGAGTAGGTGCAATGGATGTTTTGTGATACAGAGGTCAGGGAATCCTTTTATTTGAGCTTTTTGGTGTATCTTGAGTTTTCACAGCGAGCTGATTTCCAGTGTGTGCTGTGCCCTGAGCACTAGTTTGTGGAAATATGGGAGTGGGAGGGAATTCATTCCCCAGTGACAATCCTCACTACCTCTAAAGGAAAACCTTGAGATTCTGATCCCCAGTCCCCCACACCCCAAATTGTTAGGTGAGTATAGGAGGAAATGAGGTGTCTGGGCTGAGCATTCCCAGGTAATGACTCCAACTGGATCCCCTGTGGTCCTCACCCCTTCTCTAACCTTTCACAGCTACAATTCCATGTGCAGGAAATTTCTTTTCTCTGCTGCACCCTCAGATTTGTTTGCCAGGTGAACATTCAGCCTATTTTAAACTAGTTATTAAACTAATATTTTGATATTGCAATATGGTGACTGTTAGTTGGTAAAGAATCTCATTTATTAAATCTCATTACTCTCAAAAATACCTGAATAAATGGATTAAACTAACATAGAGCACAATCACTTTAATTTTACTCTTCTGCTTTATTTTTTTTCTAATGACTGTTAAGAAATGCAAACTCTCACTTCTTTTAAGGGCTTACATAGGAATATGTATTCAGTCTAAGAACTTTTGGGAGCTGAGGGCCTTGCTGTGAGCTGAGGAATAGCTGCATGAGCCCTCATCTGTTTTCTTTTCCCTAAAGAGCTAAATACTGATATAATTAAAAGTTTTCTAGTTTCATTTGGCATTTGCAAGCCCTGGGAGCCCTCGTTCCCAGGTTTATTCTCACTGCTCGTTGTTGTTTAGAGATGACAGAGGATGAGGAAGATGATGGAAGTGGCAGCAGGGAAAAATTCCCATCAGAGCTGTTTTTCCCACTGCAGAGCTGTTCTTTGTGTTTGGTTTCAGCTCTTGCTGTGTGAGGCACAGGAACATCCACACAGTTTGTGTGAGCCATCCCCTGCTCTTCCATTTCTGTGTAAATCCATCCTGTTGTGGTTCTGGGAGATAAAAGGGTGGGAAAATCCAGTGGCTGTGGATTGCAGCAGTGACGGCTGCAGGGTCACACTGCTGGAATCTGCTTTAGAGCACCTTTATGTCACAGCTGGATCTTTCTTTTCTGCATGGCAAAGCAGAGTAAGCACTCGGGACACAACTGCCTGCCAGGTAAGGGAAGATTTCAGAAAAATTATCTCTGAACTCATTATAAACTCTGGGATGTATTTCTTTAACTTCTTTTAATGACTGCTTTACCCTGGACAATTTAAAGACCCCACTGGCTTTAGGTTGTGGTTGGCATTACTGAGCCCTGAAGATGTTTTCAGGTTTTTCACACCCAGCACAGAGGATCCAGGATAGTTCTAAGTTTTGGGCTATAAAAAAAACCAAAACCCTGCAGTCTTTCATTATTTTTCTGCAAATAAGCTGATTTCAGAGGATAATTCTGTTCTGTTGTTATCTCCTGTATATAATTCTCTAACTGGAAATCACTTTCCAGAACAGCAGTTCGTAGTCATTTTACTTACACAAGCTTAGTATAAGTTTACCTCCACTTTCACTGTGACTTTTATAAATGGATTTTGTTTTGCTGAATTATAAATTATATATGTCTATGCATTGTAACCCGTAATGCCTTTGAAAACCCAGCCTGGATGCTAACGATCAGGGTTTGGAATTATCTCCAAATGTGTTTTGTTAATAATTACGTTGACGTGTGATGTTCAATACTGTGAGTACTGCAGTGTATTATTTCTTAATACTTTTGACTTTTAAGTTCAGGTAATATATAATCTATATGTTTTTTATTTAAAACACATAGAAGAAAATGTGGATATAAAGGTCGTGTTGTGCAATAAAAGATTATCATACTGAAAACTGGTGGAATTCTGGCTCATCTGGTCTGCAGCCGCTGCAGGGCCTTTTCTCACATTCCCTGGGCTTTGAGTGTGGTTTGCCTGACTGCAAATTAAAATTAAGACAGGAATCCCTGTCCCAGGCTGTTTTGATGGCATTTAGTCATTCATCATCACTTGCTGAGCAGATGGCACTTGTGCAGTGTGTGCTGTCTGCTCGGGGACACCGACCGGGATCAGCTCATGCCAATGATTCCGATTCCATCCTTCCCTCCCTACCCACCCATTCCTGTGACACAGCACAGGGACGCTCCCAGCAGCTGCCCCTGCTCGTGCAATGCTCAAAAAGAACCTTTCTGCCTGTGTTCAGAAGAATTTCCCCCTTGTTTCTGAAGTAATTTCCTTGCTGTTCATCTGTCCGGCTGAAGCACTCCCTGTCTCGCAGTACTGAGGAAGAAAAAAAAAAGAGTGGGGGGAAAAAAGAGATGGAAACCAGCACACAACACTGTGTAACTGAGCATGGAAAGAGGAGTTCAGAATAGCAGCGGGTATTTTTATATTTCCCAAATGCAGCTCTGGGGTGCTCGTGTGGGCCAGGGCCGGGCCTCGGGGCCCTGAGGAGCTGGTGCGGGGTGTGGTGAGGGAAGGGAAGCCGCACTGTGGGAATTCGCCAGGCTGGGAGGGGTAGATAACAAGATGCTGAGGAGAAGGGCTGTGGATGTGTTCACAGCAGCAGCACAAGCGTGTGACAGCCCCGCTGACTCTCACGGCGGCCGCTCGCCTTCCCCGCCGCCCGATACCCCCTCAGGCCCGCGGCCGCCGCTCCGCCCAGCGCGGCCGGGCCCCGCTTCCTTCCGGGCTCGGTCCCGCCCCGGAGGTGCCGCCCGCCCTTCCGCTGGAGCCGAGGGAGGGCCCGAGCAGCGCCGGGGCCGTGAGGGGCTGCGGCGGCAGCAGCAGCGAGTGGAGCGGCCGGGTGGGCCCCGCCGCCCGGGGCAGCCGGTGAGAGCCGCGGGTGAGGGCCCGGCGGGGCCGCCCGGGGGCGGGGGCAGCGNCCGAGGGCCGGGGGTCGGTGACCGCCCCGCCGAGGGGCTTCACACCCGCCCCGCTGTCGCCCTGGGCGAGGGGTCCCTGGGCCCCGCAGGGCGGCAGCGATCGGGATAAACACCGGGATATGCGGAAACCTGGCAAACCGCTGTCCTCCTCCGTGTGCAGCTCCTAAAACTCATTCTTATTAGATGTATTTATGTATATTTTAACTCGATGGGTCTGTACCGGTGGTTAACAGGGTGCAGGTGTCACTGACAGCTTTGTCAATATGCCCCCCCAGCCTGTTTTCCTCATGAGCTCCTTGTGGATCAAGGAGTTTTTGGCTTTTTTTTTGTAAGTATTGCCGCTGCCCGGCTGAGGATTAAAATCCTTTAAGCTCAAGCCGGGGAAAGTTTGGAGAATTTTTAAGATGCCTAGCGGTGCGTTTTGGATTCTTCTGCGTGTGTTTGCCTTCCTCCATGTGCAGCTCCTAAAGCTAATTCTTATTATCTATATATTTTAGTCAATTACGTGGGTCTGTGCCAGTAGTTAACAGGGGGCAGGTGTCACTATAGCTTTACCAACAGTCCCCCACCCCAGCCTGTTTTCCTGATGAGTTCCTTGCGGATCAATGAGGTTTTGGCTTTTTTCCTGTAAGTATTGTCCCTGCTTGGCTTCTCACGGCACAGCTGAGGATCAAAGTCCTTTAAAGTCAAGGCAGGTGAAGACTGGAGAATGCTTAAGATGCTGAGCAGCGCGTTTTGGCTGCTTTTGTGGGTGTTTGTCGCTGCTTGTGGCACTTCGTGTAGAGTTCAGGTTGTTCCCTTGAAGCAGGGAGTGGCTCAGAGAGGGTGTGAGATACTGAGAGATCAACGATGATCTTGAATTACCAAAGAAATTCTCTGAGGAGTGGCTCAGTGCTGTCTGAAATCCTGCTGCTCTGAGGCAGGGGCTGTCATGGAGTGCTGGGTTGACTGAGAGGGTTTTACAGGCAAAATTAATTTTTTTTTTTTTTCCTGAGTGGGGCCCAGTGCTGAGAATTAACAGCACTGCACGGTTTGGGGGAAAAGGGTGGAATTGTGGAGGTTGTGATTTAAATCCATTATTGACTTGCCATACTTTGTTGTTTGGTCTCGTTTTAAACACTTTTGGAGCAGTGAAATCCCTCACACCAGGACTTCGGGAACTGCACTGAGCTGCTCTTGGTTCTCAGTTACCCAGTGCTTTTTTGAGAGCAGTGACCAAAGCAGAGCAGCGTAGAAGGACGTGGTGTTTTCCAGGAACAGAGCTTTGCTCAGGAATTGGATGTGCTGGCCTTCTGGACATGGTTACACAAGTGTTTTTTGCAGCAGGGAGGATTAGGAGGAGAATTGTAGCTCAGTGGAAAGTTTTGCTGACCCAGGAAAAGCCCAAAACAACACACAGTAGAAAGGGAGAATAGGATTTAAAGCCAATTATACCAATTCCTAAGATTGCTTTACACAACAAACTGAAGATAGTCCATGAATCTGGTATTTGATTTTGTTCTGTGGTGTTATTTAAGATAGAATAGCCTTTCTCTGCTCCGACTTTCGTTGATGTGTAATCCCCGGTTGTGTTTGGGGCTTTTTTTCCTGGTGATTAACGACTTGTGATCTAAAACTAGACCTAGAAACCTTGCTTGTGAAGTCCTGTTAAAATGCCACTTGTAGCAAGTCAGGTGTAAAACGTTTTGAAGCTTTTCCCTGAGGTTTTAGGCAACGTAATTTCCATCTGTGTCCCAGTGAGTGTGGTTGGCAAGAAGGAGCGTGTAGAAACCTCTTGCTGCTGTTTTTGAGGAGATTTTAGCAGTTTTAGCTAGTCTTCTTTTTATTCTGAATTTCCAGTCAAGCAGCACAAAGAGTTTTTAGATGTTTCCTGTGATTTCGTTTAAAGCGCAGTTGTGAGTCACATGGAGATGGTGAGACACAGCCTGGTCATTCATGCCAGGGTCGTTTCGTGGGGACAAACCAAACCTGTACCCCCAGGCCTGTGCTGACATTTGAGGGAAAAACACAACTCCAAGCTGAGGAAATTGAGAGCTGGAGCCTTGTGGCCAGCAGGACTTTGGAGCTTTGAAGCAGTGGCTGCAATTTCCCCTCCAAATGACAGGACCCAGCGCTGTGGTTTGTTTGAGGCGGCTGCGACTGTTTCTTTTCTTGGGATTATTTTTTAGCAGCCTGCACGGTTTTTCCTCCAACTCCTGTAGCTGAAATTCTTTAATTGCAGGAAAGATGCACATTAAAAGTGTGAGCACTGCACAGATACCACCCGGGTTTCTTGCCTAATTCCCAACTTGTCTAATGGCTTTTGTATTTTCTGTTTGTGAGCCTGAGATCATCTTCCCCACCCTTTACTTGAGAGGAAATGAACTCATCGTTAATTACCCTGCTGCTAATTACATGCCTGAGTGTTTGGGGTTACACCTGAATCACGACTCTTTCAACACGTAGGTTGTTGCTTTTCAGAATTTTGGGGCGTTTGCGTCAGTGGTTCTTAGGAATGAATACATTTTAAGGGCACTTTTGCATTGGCAGAATAGAAAATAAACCTTAACTGCATCCTTCTACCCCTCAGTTTTCATGCACTTTCTAACCTACCTTATAAATCTATTTTTAGTACTTAAAGTTGCTGCCTACTATCTTGTCCTGAATTGAGATGGAGTATCCCGGCAGCAGTAAAATGTGAAACAACAGTAGTTCATGTAAGAATTGTGTGTTTGGAGGCTTCCCCGGTTTTCTTTTTCTTTCTTTTTTTTTTTCTGCTTTAAAATTCCATATCTGGGGATGGCTGTGAATGACCAGAGAGTTGCAGTGAGTGATAATTCATTGTGAACACTCTGTGGGGCACTTTGATGTTTTTGAATTAGAAGAATTCAAGTTGTTCATTAAGTGCTAGAATGACTTTTGAAGAGCTGAATCACATTTGCTTCAGCCCAGTGAAAAGAACTGCTGTAGGTTGTTGTTAATAGTTGTGCCAGGATTTTTTTTTTTTTTTAAGAAAGCTTAATTTTAGGGAGGAAAGAAAAAAACCCAAACCAACAAGAAAAAGAAACCAAAACGTTCCCACAGACCAAACCTGCCTGTTCCTTGTATTTTGCTGATTTTAGATCCATTTAATTAAGTTGCTACCAATACCGCAACTCATTTATAGAACTTCAATTATACAATTACATCTACTGCTTTAATTTTGTGGAGTTACTTAAAAACTGTTCTTCACCGCTTGTAATAATTATAAATTGATTGCAATTAGCTCTTACTGAAGGTGTTTATTGATTAAGCAAGACCTTTTCTGCTCAGCTTTGAATATGAGCTTTTCCAGCCAGCTCTCTCAAAGGTGACCTCAGCAATCCAGGACTAATAAATAGTTTATGACGCAGCTGATATCTCCTCACAATCTGCACTGATAAAAAAGGTACAGGTAATTTTGCCTGCTCCATCCCTGGCAAGGAAGGGAGGTGGAAAAGAACCAGCAAAATAAGCTTGGGGGTGTTGGAGCCCTAAACCATCTTTCACCCAGTGCTTTTCCCCGAGCCAAAGCTATGTCTGCAGCCTTCGTGCTGGGAAAATTGCCTTGTGTTTCTTGCTGAAAAGAAGGTGTTACATAAGTTTAGTCTTTCATGTGTGCATTAAATCAGCCCTGGGTGAAGGATCCAATTTGGGTTGAAGGAGTCCCTTTTTTCCTACCACATAAAAGCTAAGGATGCATCTGCTCTTTGCTGTGACTGATACCTGCATTAATAGGTTTAATGTGATTTTCTTCTAGGTTATTTTGTAGCTTGGTCTGTGTGAAAAGTAGAAGTTAGTATTTTGCTGTTATTGAGCTTCCGAAGGTCCAAAGTCCTGGAGGAATGATCGCTGCTCCTTCAGTCCCCTTTGTGGAATACTGACAGAAGTGGCATGGGGATTTATGGGCTTGGAACAAAATTTATGTTTCCTATGTCTTAACTCCCTCTGTGTTGTCTCAAAGGTGGTTCAAAGTGTGTGATAGGGAAAGTGAAGTGGCTTTCAGCCAGATTATTTTTGCAGAAAAGTTCGTTTTTCTGGTTTGGGTGCCTGGTGGTGATAACTGAAACCCTGCAGTGTTTGCACACATGTTCTCAGTTTCATCTTCGCAGAGCCACAGAGGGCAGGCAGCTGCTTTGTCCTTCCTGCAGAATGTTCTGTGACTTCTCATTTTCTGAAGGGAGAGCTGTGTTTTATTAGAGGTTCTTCTTGGGTGACAAACTTGACAGGAAAAATAGAGTGGTGTGAGCAAGGATGAGAAGCCTCTGAGTTGGTGTTGCCCTTCTTAAAGGTGTTTGCTCTAAATAGGTGAATAAAAAGGAAAAAATTTAGGTAAATGTGGGTACAGTAAGAAAAATATGTTGATAGGCAGATTTATTTGAGAGCTTCAGAATAAATTGCATTAAAGCCAGTAGAAAGCTAATTTTGAATTAAAGCACAGTGTTTTGGTGGGTTTTTTCATCATTGCAAAGCTACTGTGGGATGCTCTAAAAAAGCTGGAGCAGAGCTGATCTGTCATTGGAGACCTTTGATGTGCTACCCTGCAGATAGATCTGATTTAATATGAATCATATCCCTCACTTCCTCTTGATTTCAGTAGAATTGGGAAAAATCAAGCTAGACATGCAGAATACGGAGCTTCAAGCTGGGAGTTCTTGTGGCAGGAGGACAAGGAGCATTTTGGAGTCCCCAGGCAGCAGTGGGACACCTTTCCAGACTGGGATTATCCCAGATAAATCCCTCAAGAGCCACCCACGGTGTGTGAGGTGCACTTTAAAAATCACAGAAAAGACTTGGGTGATTTCCATTCTTCCATTTCAGTGGAGAACGGGAGAGCAGAAGCTTTTACTTGCAAATAAGTAACATTAAGTAAAGGCATTTATAAATTAATAAATAACTAAGTGTAAGAGCCCATTCTTTTTCTAAACTCTTCAAAGGAGTGTTGCTAATTAGCACAGATATTAAGATGTGATGAGGTCTGGTCCTGGCACTGAAATGCTCAAAAGGAGATTTTGTTTTATGGTGTTTGTGAGATGTCATTCCTGCCTTCCCTGAGGCATGGATTCACAGCAGAGCCATCTGAAATACTCACTAAGCAAGGCCATGGATATTTTAAATGATACTAAATTTTTGCTGCTGGGAGGGTGATGTGGTGCTTCTTGAAGTGCTCTAACTGGGATACAGGAGATGCAAGAAGGATGTTTGGTGCAAAGCACCTCTCCAAATTGTATTGGTTAACGTTATTTATGAACTTCTGGTACTTGATTGTACTTCCGGATTAGATTTTTTTTTAATGTGGAAGTTTGTTACCTTCCTTATGTTTTCCTGACTTCTCAGTGATCAGGTGGTGTAAAGGTGTTTGGAGTTGTCTGCTCTTCAGCTCTGGAAAAACAACAAATTTGGTTTTTTTCCTTTGAATTTTGTTAGAAGTGATCTTTGAACAGGTCATGCATTCAGGGCAGGAGTGAAAATAATAGGTCTGACCATGCAGAAAGGGTGCTGTGACTGTGCAAACACTGAGGAGGTGATTGCTGGATAAGGAATGATCACCTTTAGCTGGAGTGGGAGGGAGAGAAGGGAACAGAGAAAGGAAAAAAGGCATTTTGAACACTCAAAAGTTCTACCAAAACTCTTTTATGTATGTAAGCTTATAACATAAGCAGTGATTTAGTTGCCAGGAATTAATTTGAGAGGGCTTTTTCACATTCAGTTTATCAAAACTTGGCTTCTTTTCATTAAAATATCAATGCTGACGTGCAGAAATCGGCTGGGAAACTTTTTTTATTTTGCAGTGGCCTTTAGTGCGAGAAGGGAGGCGGCAGCGTGAGCTCTGTGTGCAGCGTGTGACTCCTTGCTGTGGCTCAGGGTGACTCCTGTGTCCCCACACCTGAGCTGGTGGCACCGCAGCCACTCCGAGGGGAGGGCTCCTGACTCTGCAGCTCTTTGCAGCCCTGCTTTGCTCACTCCAGGCAAAGCTGCTGAGCCTGGACACGGAGCAGAACTGGATTTTTAGTTTAATGTGCACCCAGGATGCCAGAGGGAGCAGTGGCACTGTGGGGGGTGAAGCACTGTGGTTTTGTGCCTCTCCGGAGGGGGTGGAAGTGCAAAAGTGGCAGAGAAACTGTGCTGTGGTTTCAGGTGTTGAGGTGGGAGAGAAGCAGGGCCAGGAATTTCATTCTACGCCTTTAATTCTCAAACTAGAGGCTGGAACGTGGTGGTTCTGAATAAGATCAGACACCTGAATCCTTGAAATTGTTGCAATTGCAATAAATAAATTTATTTTATTGCAATTGCACTGCTGTGCTGGGTGACAGGATTTTACAGTTTTATTTCCTCGGGTGACAGAGACCTCTGTAAAATTTCTGTGACATTTGTGGTATGAGAATGTTTTTATTTATTGTGTCTTTGTGGCTTACAATGAAAACATGGACCGATCAGCTTCACATTAAAGGCAATTAAACATTTGATGCATATTTATTGCATTTTTTTCTAAGACAGCCACCTGCAATAGAGGTCTCTGACCAAAATGCTGCTGCAGTTTCTGCTTTTGGGAAGTGGTCTTGAAAGGGAGCCAGTGAAGTTTCAGGCTTTTGCTTCCCCTTTCTTTTCAGAATTGTTGCTCAAGGACACAAGTGACTCTCCGGGAATGGCCTGAGTGTGCAAATCCTGCCAAAATGCAATTCCTGCCCAGGCTGTGCAGCTGACACTGAAAGTTTCATTTCTGGGCTCTTGAGTTGGCAGCCAGGAGCTCCCACACAGACCTTCCTTGAGAAGTCAGGAAATGAAACCAAAAGATTTTTATGAAAGCAGCATATTTATGTTTCTCGGTTACTTCTGCATATGGGAATGAAATAAAACTCTCAAATATTTAAAATATATATATATAGTTTATAGAAATTTTATTTTTCATTTTGCTCTGCAGCAGCACAATATTCCGTCAGACTTTTTGGTGGGAAAGAAAAGAAAGTATTCAGCTGCTCTCCCATCTATAAAAATGAGAACACGTGGCTATAAATTATGTCATTGAGAAATTGATTCCCTTAATATGCATGTCTCTACAATGAAACTATTTTTAGGTTATTTTTAGGAACTCATTATTTCTTTCAAAAATAGAAAAGTGGAAGAAATCTTAGTACTTATGTTGATAAGATGGAATATTTAATTTGTTCCCCCCTCCGAGAAAATTTTGTGTTTCCTGTTACTTTGCTTAAAATAACTTGATTAGATTAATGGGAAATGTTAAGCATTATCAGTCTTTTAAAATGGATAATTGAGCTTGGAACAAAGAGCTAGTACTTCCTGTGGTAGAAAACTCTCAGTGACATTTGTGCATATTCCATCTTTTGCTGGATGATCCAGAAAAGAGATTGGGGTGGAATTTCAGCAGAAAAGAAGACAGTTACTGATGTTCTTCAGTTTGAGAAAATCCCTTTTCCTCTTGCTTTCCATATGTGGCATCTCTGGAATGGCAGGAAAGAAAAGGAACTGGATTTACTGGACAAAACATTGCTGTGCTATTTCTGCTGTCTGTGTTTGTCAGTGTTGCAATCCAAATGTCAATATTTTAACGTGCACACCTGAACCTTGCTGATGCAGACAATCCTGTGCTGTTTTTCTCTTAAAACAACTCCAGCATTTCCCATTAGAAGCGAGGAGCTGGGATGGCTTTGGGAGGAGCTGGGATGTGGGATGGTTTCTGTCAGGCAGGGAAGGGAAGGGGAGGCTGGGTGCTCCAAGACAGGCTTGGCACAGTGCTGCTGTAGGCAGGAGAATCTTTTTGTTGCAGTCACTAAATATAAACCCCCGGAGCTGTGCTATGTGCAGCAGGCAGTTTAACTCTGGCAGGACCTGGGGGAAATGGGGATGTGCCTTGTCCACGTGTGGATGTGCCCAGCTGGGATTGCTCACTGGGCCCTGCAGATGCTTTTGGAGGCCAAAAATCCCTAAAACCTCACCAGTGTGGTTCTGTGCAGGCACAGTCTCAGAGCACAATATATTCATTCTAAATGCTCCCTTCATTGGTTTTTGGAGCTTTTTTTCTTTTTTCCCCCCGTTACTTTGTGCCTCTGGCTGTCAGAACAAGGTGCTGGTGAGAGCAGAACCTTGGGCCTTTGTCCCCTGCCTGTGGGACTGTCACTGGTTCTCTGGGCCACTTTCTGGAGCTGTGTGAGGGTCACAGCCCTAAAGATGTGCTGTGGGCTTTGCCCCCTGCCTGTGGGGCTGTCCCTGCTGCCCAGGGACACTTTCTGGAGCTGTGTGAGGGTCACAGCCCTGCACAGATGTGCTCGTGCTGCCCCTGGCTTTGGGGCTCCTGGTTATGTAACCGTGCCCTCCCTCCCGTGGCATTCATTTGGTTGCTATGGAGCTGTTAAATAATTCAAGCAGGTGACTCCTTTCCGAAAGCAAACCCTCAGAAGAAATGATTTCTAGCAGGCTGTTGCCACGTTGCTGTTTTTAACCCTTCTCCTCTTCCGCCAGGAAGAAAATGAACCTGAAATCGGAGCGCAGAGGAATCCACGTGGATCAGTCGGAGCTGCTGTGCAAGAAGGGCTGTGGTTACTATGGCAATCCTGCTTGGCAGGGCTTTTGCTCCAAGTGCTGGAGGGAGGAATACCACAAGGCCAGGCAGAAGCAGATTCAGGAGGATTGGGAGCTGGCAGAGCGGTAAAAAACCTTCTTTCTTCCTTCAGGATGACTCCACCAAATTCTATTCCTGCCTACTGTTTCCTAAGTGCTGTTTGCTCTGGCTTGGGTTCATCACAAGTTTTCCAGTTTGACCTTTCCAGCAGGAATTAAAACCTTCCTTTTGATGCAAAGATGGATATTTATGGCATTCTAAGAGGTTTGAAAAGAAAATCTAGGAAGTAACAAATGTAACCACAGCCCAACCTCCCAATGACTACTTTGGCCTAATTTGCATATGTAAATCTGTGTTTCTATCTAGCACTTAAAAGGGTTAAAGGGACAATTTTGATTAAAATATACTCTGGAGATGGCAATTATTTTCTTGGGTATAGGCAGCACTATGGTTTTACATTCCAGCTGCTGATTAAAAAACTGGTTTTAGCCTTGTCTGTGGTCATTCTTTTAAACTGCAGGGTTAAGCCCAAGGATATCAGAGCTTTAGCTTTACTAATTTAGGTAATTGTCTATTCACTCATTTTCTGCAAACCAATCTACTTTTCCTCGTGTGATAAATGCTTGACCCTGAAAAAGGAAGATGTGTTTTCAGAGGTAGCAGCACAGAGGTCGTGTCATTGTTTTCCTCTGCCATAAATGTCTTAAACAGTTAATAAAAACTTTAATATTAGGGCAGATAGTTCTGCTGGCAGTCTTGGATCACCTCTAAAACAAAGTGGAATCCTTTAACAAAACAAAGGAATCCTTTAATGAATTGCTGGGAGATGCTAAAGGCACAGATAAGCTGAAATTGTTTGTTGCAGTGAACAGACAGGCTCAGCAGCACTGATAAGATACAATTCCTGCCTCAAGAGATTGCAGATCCAACACAATTTATGGTGCATCCTGAGCTGGATGGATGTTTAAAGACAATTGCCCAGCCTTCCAGCATCTTGAAGGGTGATAAAATGTAACTTATTTAATCCTCCTGCATAGGAGGAAAAAAGTTTCAGGATTGGTGAGTTTGCCCTCCTCTACTTTAGATTAAAAACTTGATTTTTCAGAGTTTGCCTCATCCATTCAAGCAGATACTTATTACCAAAGCAGATTGTGACAACAATGATCTATTTCCCAAAATATTCCTGAGATTGGGACAGGGTATTTTGCTTTTGTAAGCTGGGGAAGGACTGCCTCAGGTAACAGGTTGGGAAACTCAATGTGAGGCAGGGAGGAAGGCAATGAATCTGCTGCTGGAAATCCTCCCCTGTGCCTTTAGAGAATTCAGGGTGTGACAGGAGGGAGGGTGACCATGGTTAAACCTCAATCTTTTCCCTTTTGACCTCACTATTTAACCCTGAGCTTTCCCTCACTTTTCCCACTGCAGCATGGAAAAGGAGGGTGTCCCCTAGTGAAGGGAGGTGGGCAGAGGGAAGAATTAACATGTCAGATGAGTAATTAATGATTGCACAGGAAATCAGCTTATTCAGGCACTGAAATCAGACCTGTATTTTTCTAACTCCAGGCTCCAGCGTGAGGAGGAAGAAGCCTATGCCAGCAGCCAGAGCAGCCAAGGGGCACAGTCCCTGACCTTTTCAAAGTTTGAGGAGAAGAAAACCAATGAGAAAACAAGAAAGGTCACTACTGTGAAGAAGTTCTTCACTGCTTCCTCCAGAGCAGGAGCTAAGAAGGGTAACTCTGCTTTTCATGCTTCTTTACATGAAAAACATGCTTCTTAAATTAAGAAGTGTTTTTGACAGATGTGTTGTTCTAAAAGGCAGATTAATGCTTTGTGCTTTGACTTTCAAAAGTTGGAATAGTGATGGTTCTGGAGAGTGACTGTTACTGAAAACACAGAAAAATGTGAGCTTTTTGGGTGATGCCAGTCTTTAAAATAGAGCAGTGCCCTGCTAAAGCTATGTTTATATGTGATTATACAGAAGTTCTTCCACTAAACAGCATAAATGTGTTCCTGGTGGTGGCACTGCACTGCTGAGGAGAAGTTCCTTGTGCCTCTGGCACACATTCCAGCTAAATTCCTGAGTCAGCCATGGTGTCACACCAGGATTTGGGGCTGGAAGGGGAATTCCTCCTGGAGAGAGCAGCAGAGAGGGTGCTGGCTGTCAGTTACCCCAACAAACTGCTGTGCCTGAGTGTGATAGGAACCCTGAGATAAAATATCAGCTGATGCTGCCGGAGTGCCTCACTTTGACAGGAAAAAATGGGATGTGTGAGCAGGGTGCCTTGAGCTGCACATAACTGTGAGGCTGGCAGTGTTTGCGTGTGGGCTGGGAATGTCAGGTTTGGGGTTGGCTGAGTGTTTGTTCTGCAGAATGTGTTACAAGCAGCAGTGATGAATGGCACTGCTGGCTTTGCTCACCTAGGCAAAAACTGGGAAATGCTGGGCTGTGGAGGAGGAATTCCAGAAGGAAAAGCAACATTAATCTGTCTTAACCTTAGAGGCGATGCATTTCCTTAATTTGAAATTCAGCATATTTCTGATTAGAGTTGTCCTGGTGCATGGCAGCAGCTGGCTACACAAGGCATTCATTGACCTGTGCCATTAAAACCTTTTTTTTAACCTTTTTTTTTTTTTTAATATTCATTCTTCTCACTTTCCATCTTTTCTTTTTTTATCCCTTTGCCACCTGTCCTGCCACGCTCTGGCTCTCGGTGCCCTGCTTGCTTTGGCCTTTTTATTTCAGCAGCTCAAGAGAAAACCCCTAAGCAAGGACAGCTTGGGAGGGAGAGAAATGCTGATAACATTCTCAGGGATTTGAAGGAGATTTTTACTCCCTCCTGGGAACTGGCTTCCCCTTCTGAAGGTAATGCAGCACAGCCTGGGCAAGCTGTCTGCCTGGTTTTAGTAAGCTTGGCTCTTAGTTGGGCTTTGCTAAACACAAACTAGGGTTGTGCCAGCTGTAACTCGTGCTCTTCAACATGAAGATGGCAAAAAAAGCAAGTCCAGCATGCTGAGGTGATGTTGAATCTCTAAACCAATCCTTTGCTTTTTAGTAAGGAGTCATAGGAGTAAAGCTGAAGCTTCTTGGAGCTCCACCTTAGGATTAGGATCAAAAGAAGTGAGATTTCTGTAAGAATTAACTGGATCTTGTGGTGCTTTGTGTTTTTATAGAAAAAAAAGAATTCCAGGTTGCTGTTACAAATCTGATTATTGTAAGTCGAAACTACTGAAGTTGGCACTTGAAGAACTTCTGAATTCTCAAAACATCTCCAGATGTTTGTTATATATACACCAAGAAGAAATTTTCCCATCAAGAGGAGACACTGGTTTCATTTAAACCAAAAGGACACAAACCCCTTGATGCAAAGAGCTTTAAGAGCTCATCCTCCATTATTTGTTTGCAATCCTGACTTGTTCTGCTGGCTGAAGAAATGTGCAGACGTTTATGAAATTGCAGGAAGGTGATGAGGGGCTGTGAGCTGGTGACAAACCCTGTTCCACATTCCATGCTTGGACTGGGCTCCATGGCCATGGCACAACCATAGTGAATCCCTGGAGTGTTCCTGTTCTGCTGTGACAAGTGGCTTTCCTGTAGAAAGATTGAAATATTAATTGTGTTTATTCTTTGTGAAGCTGATCCTTCCTTAACTCTTCCCATGCTCGCTCCTGGCATTTTGGCATTTTACTCTGCTGGGTTCTCTTGAACTTGTTGGAATTTCTTGGCTGTTATCAGCTGCTTTGTAGTTAGCCTGAATTCTCTTGACAGCACAGGACAAACCTGAGGATATTTTGCTGTTGGAAGTTCATTTGTTCTTGCAGTCCTTGGTAATCAGTACAGATTAATTTTCATTAAATCAGGATTTCAGCTCAGAGATGAATGAAGCTGCAACTACAAATAATGCTTGGTGTAACTCATGAAATGACAGTTCATTTTAACTAACATTCACTTTTTAATACTTAACATTAACCTGCCTCAGTTGACTACATCTCTCTAGTAACTAAAAACCAATCTAGTTTGAATTTGTGACTGAAAAACTTATATTCATATTCCTTAAGGTCAAATAGTGAAATGAGGCTCATTATTTTTCTAAGAGAGTGAACTCATTGTTGAAGTAAGTAAATAAACCTTCAGCTGTACTGTGAAATGAGATCAGTGATTAGTCATGAAAGAGATATCTGATAATTCTGCCCTTTTCTTTGTTTATTATTTCCAAATAAGTTTTCTGCTTCTCTGATGTTAAATGTGACAAATTAATTAATGCCACCCTTCAGCTGGAATCTTGTGTAGTTTTTGGGATTCACTGCAGTGAGTGTTAGGTATAAAGGCAATGGAAGGAAATTCCCTCTGGAAGAGTGTCCCTGAGTAACTGGAAAGGAGTTGGATTTGCACTCTCTATCTCAATTGCTGCAGTTGGAATTTAAATATTTGCGAAACCTTTTCTGTTCTGGGCACTGAAATACCAGAGGTGCTCTGATGGAGCCTGACCAAATTATTCCCTGTGCTGAAGTGGAGCTTTGGTCTGAGGAGCAGAGTTTGGTACTCACTGAGTGACAGAGCTTTGGATTTTCTGTATTACTGGATCTCTTAAAAAGCAAATAACAACCAAAAAAAACCCACTAAGCTCCCTCAAATCCAAATTAAACCAATTTAAACATATTAATCCCACTTATCTCTTTTTCCTCTGGAGTTCTGCATGCTTGTTGAAAGCAGGATTTCTGTGCATGTGAAGTGTTTGCAGATTGAAAGCCGTGTTTGTCTCGTGCTGACCATGAATATTTTCATGTTTTCTGTCTCTCTGCTGCTTGCCTCTCACCACGTTCATTTCCACCACCTCTATCCATTCCCTCCATTTCCAACAGCGTTGGCTGGCAAGCTGAAAGGTGGGTGAAGGTATTGGAGCAGCACAATTAACTTGGAACGTGGAAAATCAGATGTTTTTGGGGGGAAAAACCCCCATGGATGCAGCTCTGTCAGCTTGCAGTGCCTGTTCCTTGAGTAGAACTGCCCTGAGCTGCTTGGGAGCCACTTGTGGAGGTCAGGGAGAGTGGGAAAACCACCCCATTATCTTTAGGAATCTGCAGAATCCCAGCTGGAAACCTTAAATGGAGATTTCTGACCTGGGAGTGACTGTAAGAAACCCAAAAGGAGCCCTGTGTTGTAGTAATTTCTAATATAAAAATGCCATTAATGGAATGGGGGTGTGGCTCTAAATGTTCCACTTCAGTGGGATACTCAGTTTTCTTGGAGTTGTGGTTAATAAAAATTGCTGTGTTTTAATAATATCCAGCATTTCCCTGGCAAAACTTGACAAATAAATGAGCAATTGTCTGCACAGCTGAAAAAAAAAGGACTTGAAATGATAAAACCTTTCTGAATTTATCCATCAGTGTCAAAAACTGATGTGCTGTGCCCCACATTTTCCCAGCAGAGATCCAGGAGGCCAAGGCTCCCAGCCCTTCCATCCACAGGCAGGCCAGCATCGAGACAGATCGAGTGTCCAAGGAGTTCATAGAATTCATCAGGGCATACCAGAAACCTGGCCAGGACATCTACAAACAATGCAAACTCTTCCTGGACACCATGAGCCATAAAAGGGTGAGCTCTCAATGCCTCTTGTCTCAATCAGAGGGGGAACTGGGGAGAGAGGGGAGGAAATGCTGCATTTCTTCCAGCAGTTGGGATTTTCTGGAGTGTGGCCGGAGCCTTCACTGATGGGATTAATCAAATTAAGATCTGGATGCCTTTTTTTTTTTTTTTTTCCACTATTGTGGGATCAAAGCATCCTTCCAACCCCAGAGCTCTCCTTTGCATCCCAGAGAAATTAGTCCTGACTAAATCCCACAAAAATGAGTCTGTTCAGCAACATTCTACATAAAATATGACTTGTGGAAATTATAAGAAATCACCTGGGGAGTTTTTAGATATCAGAGTGCTTTGGGTTGGAAGGGAATTAAAGATCATCTGGTTCCATGGGCAGGGACACTTTCCACAGTCTCAGGTTGCTCCAAACCCCATCCAGCCTGGCCTCGGACACTTCCAGGGATGAGACAACTTCAACCTAGAAGCTTCTAAAGATAATTCAGCATCAACCCACACCTCTCCTTTTTATTTGGGGAAGGGGAGTTTAACTGTGCTGCCTTTTTTTTTAGTATGAAATAAGGGTTACATCTTCATTTTCCATTAAAAAAAAAAAAGAAATCAATGTTCTTGAGACATTAATCAGCCTGTGGTGCCACCTATGGTTGGAATGAGGGAGAATTCAGCATAACTTTTTTTCCCCTTTTCTGTTGAATTCCTCAGATTATCTCCTCACAGGTTCTCATGGAATCTTACACTCCCTCTACTTTGAAATCTTCTTGAACTTTTATTTTTTCCTTTTAGATCTGTTCATTCTAAGCACAGAGTTTGTGAGAGCAGTGTGGGTTTCTTTTTGCCTTCAAGCACTGAAGGTGTTCTCATTTCCTACTTCAGTCTTCTCAAAACCTGGCATTTTTTACTACACATAAACCAGGCCTAAGATCTAGTCTCAGCAAGAGCTCAGACTTGTGTTCAGGAAAATGTCCAGTTTTTGGCCTTAGAGAATTCAGAAATCAAATTCTCCCCCCAAGTTTTTTTAATGTATGGTTTTATTCAGCCATTTAAGGATGAAAACTGCCTTAATTAAGTTAATTTTAAACCTTCAAACCTCCATTATGTTCTTCAGGAGCTCAGTTAGCAAAAACCAGTGTTTCACAAATATCACTGTGAATATATTTTACAGTAACTTTATAATCATGAATGTCTGATGTACAGATACCCCTTCAAATAATTGATGTTCTTGGGGGTTTTATAGACTATAAATTGTCTTTTAAAAAATCAGAGGTTAAATAGGGACAAACATTCTGCTTAGTCTGAGTTATTTTGTCAGTGTTCCTCAGGGGAAAAAGCCATTGCACCTGTGCTAATATGCATTTATTCAGCAAATAAATACGAATCTTTCACATATTAAAGAGCCAGTGTTGGCTTCTCCTATTTTTTCAATAAAGTTTAGCCATTATAAACACCTCTGATGACACCTCTGCATTCTCAGACTGTTACTGCAGCAGTTGCCTTAAGCCAAAACAAAACATGAGGTGTTGCTGCCAGTTGTGCCACACTTAATCCTTGTTCTCTTGCAGGATTTGAGCATTGAGGAGCAGTCTGAATGTGCCCAGGACTTCTACCAGAATGTAGCAGACAGGTTGCAGACACGTTGGAAAGGTACCAAGTTCCTCTTCCTCATCTTCCTGTTCCAAAAGCAAGGATGTAACACTGAAGCCTCTTGAATTTTCAGTTCAAGCAAAGCATTCCTAGCTTTCAGAAATGCTGGGAACAGGTTCTGGTACCAGAGTTAGAATTGTTCCCTCTAGGAAGTTTTGCTGTGTAAATATTTGTTTTTACAGCTTTCTCTTAAACTCTCAGTGAAGTTCTGCACCCATTATATTTTTACTTCCCATTATATCCATTTATTAACTCAGCATGGTTTGAATGAGTAGCATTGATCTGATGATATTTGGATTAAACTTTCCTAAGAGCTCTGGAACTCTTCATTTGTGGGATTTGTCCCTTCCAGTGCCCCCTGAAAAAGTGGAGAAGGCAATGGATGAGGTTGAGAAATACATCATGACTCGACAGTATAAATATGTTTTTTGCCCTGAGACAACTGATGATGAGAAGAAAGACCTTGCTGTCCAAAAGAGGATCAGGTAAGGCTTGAAAGGAAAAAATAATTGAGCAATCCCTAATTCTGTAAATGATCTCTGAATCAAACATGTTAAAAACCTTGTGCTGTGCACAGGAAAATGGCTTGTTAACCAGCAAAAAATCCCATTTTATTTAAAATACAGAAGGAATTATTAGGTGGGATAATGCCAACCACTACACTGGGAAAATTAGTTTGCTTTTGTTAAATTACAGCCAAAAAAATATTTTTAAAAAGGAAGTATTTTCTCTGAAAATAAATTACTTCAGTGGAATAAACTGGTTTATGGCTGGAATAATGCCTCATTCACACAAAGGACTCCTTGTGTGCTGAGTTCAGGAAGCAGCTGGCTTCAAACACCTTGATGTCACTGGCACTGAAGAGTTTAACCCTTCTTTTCCTGTCCCAGGGCTTTGCACTGGGTGACTCCCCAGATGCTGTGTGTTCCTGTCAGTGAGGAAATCCCAGAAGTCTCTGACATGGTTGTAAAGGCAATTACAGGTTTGTGAAGGATGAAGTTGATATTTACAGCTTTAAATTTCCTCTCTCTTGTTTATTGAGATGGTTTTTGCTGTCATTGGGGGGGTCCAGGCTGTTAAATGTGCAGGAATCTTGGTGGTTTTGGACTGGAATTCCATCTGTGGAGCAGGGATCAGATGTTTAGGCTCAGCTGATCTTTCTGAAACACTTCCCCACAGACAGAAATGATGCAATATCAATATTACCCAGCAAATCCTGCTTATTCAGTGTTTGATTATTACAATTTGAATGATTTTTTTTTTTTTTCTATTTTTCCCCTCACAGACATCATTGAGATGGACTCCAAGCGTGTCCCTCGGGACAAACTGGCCTGCATCACCAAATGCAGCAAGCACATCTTCAATGCCATCAAAATCACCAAAAATGAGCCAGCTTCTGCTGATGATTTCCTGCCCACCCTGATTTACATCGTGCTGAAGGGGAACCCCCCACGCCTGCAGTCCAACATCCAGTACATCACTCGCTTCTGCAACCCCAGCAGGCTGATGACTGGGGAGGATGGATATTATTTCACCAACCTGGTGAGTGCAGGAGGAAGGGTGGGGTTGGACAGCAAGGTTGGGCTTTTATTTGGAGATAGGAATTGCCAGCAAAGGGAAACATAAATTAAAATTAATCTGCAAACAGTGCTTGAGGTTACTTAGAGCACAGCCAACTCTCTCTCCTCTGTCTTCCTTCTCTGCTGTCCAAACCAGAGCTTTGCTTTATTTTTTTTTTTTATGACTTTGAACCCTTTATTTGAAGAGGCTGATGCTAAAACTTAGGTGTATTTTTAAACTTCAAGGAGATCAGCACTTTCTGTTCCTCAAACCCTGAGTCTGGGCTGTGCAGATGTTCCAGATGCAAAGTTGCCTCTTTGAGCCCCCTCTTTGAGTTTCTTGAAGGCACTGCAGAATTAGGCCATTTGTGTGTGGAGGTAAACAGGTTTTTTACAGCTTCTCCAAGAGGTATTTATTGGTGTGCTCTGCGTTTTGTCATAAAGAATCCTGGAGGGAAATTCCAGAGTTGAATGGAACACTTGGAATGTTAAAAGTTCATTTAAGTAGGAGCAGAGCATCCACGAAGTGAACTGGGCTTTGACATTCCTTCCTTCAGGACATTATTAATTAATTATTCTGCATAGCAGATCTCTGCTGGTCAGCTAATTAAATAATAATACACTGCTCCTGTCTCCTGCTGTTCCCTCACCTCCCAAACACAGGGACCCTGAGGTTTGGAATGTACCTTGGCAGCTCAATTTTTGATTTCTTCAAACTTTTGGGGAGAAGAAAGAGTTGTATGAACTTCTGGCAAAGCTCATTTTGAGGCATAAAAAGTATTTAAAAATCAGTTACTGTTGTAAAAGAGGGTAAGGAATAGAAAACAGGTCCACTGCGGTCTGTGGTGATTCCAGTTCTGCAGCAATGCTCTCTCTGTTTCATTTGCAGTGCTGTGCTGTGGCCTTCATTGAAAAACTGGATGCTCAGTCTTTAAATCTGAGCCAGGAAGATTTTGATCGTTTCATGACGGGCCAGACCTCCCCAAAAAAGCAGGAATCTGACAGTTTCTCCCCTGATGTGTGCCTGGGGGTGAAGCAAATGTGCAAAAGCTTAGACCTCCTCTCTCAGTTGAACGAGAGACAGGAAAGAATTGTCAGTGAAGCCAAGAAGCTGGAGAAAGACCTCATAGATTGGACTGATGGGATCACCAAGGAGGTGGAAGATATTGTGGAGAAATATCCCCTAGAAATAAAACCCAAAAGCCAAGCCTTAGCAGCCATTGACTCTGAAAATGTGGAGAATGACAAGCTGCCCCCGCCACTGCAGCCTCAGGTTTATGCAGGGTAATTATCCTCAGCTAGTTGGGATGGAAATTTAAGGCTAAAAAAAAAAAAAAGAGCTTAAATCAGTACATTTTTAAAGGTACTATGGGTTGGTTTGGTTTTTTTTTTTTTGGTTAAGTGTAATGAATTGTATTTATTTTAGTCCAGTAGATTTCTATTAGGCTTTGGTGGGTTTTTTGAACTGAATTTCGATTTTCTACACAAACTGGTGTCATTTTTAAGCAACACTAGTCCATTGACATCTCTCCTGAAAGCTTCTTTCTAAGCATGCACTTCATTGTTTTTAATAATTAGTTTAACTTGAAGCCAAGTTCCAGCAGGAAGAAAGGTACCAATGTTAGTCTGAACTTATTCTGTAGCTGTAAAGATGAACTATATATTGTAAAATATGTAAAATTGTAAATAGATTTCAAATCTAATGTCCCAGCTGTGCATGAGCTCATGTGTGAGTGAAAATTATCTCCAAATGTTCATTTTAGCACCTTTCAGTTCCATCACATTGCAGTAAAAAGGCAAAAACGTGGCTGGAGTTTGGATAACTTGGAGAGGAGAAGTGGTGGATTACAGGGGCTATTGTTGGAGTGATTTGCAACACTCCAACATGAAAAATCATCTTAATCTGCTTTGTTAAAAAAAATATTTAAAAGATGACCTTTCTTCATTTAAATGCTCTGTCAGAATGCCTGGCAGCCTTGAGTGGTGCACAAAATTCTGATTTTACTGTTTTGGAAGGGAATGTGGGGCCAGAAATTGAAAATATTTCAGGAATAGGAAGAAATATTTGTATTAAAAATTGCATAATGTGGAGCAGAAAAGGGGGAGGGGAAAGAGACCATGAAAGAGTTGCTCCAAAAGTGGCTCTCCTGGTCATTTCCATCAGTGGGATTAACTTTGTTTGCTCTTTTGACAATCCTGGGAAATAAATAAATTCATATAATTCGAGGTTGCTTTTTAAAAGGAGCAGAAAAATGCACTTTATTTCCATGCAACATCAACGTTCTGCTCTCCAGTGACCCCTTTAGCACCTTAAACAGCAAAATGGAAATGCCTTTGTGTCACTAAAATTCACTAAAAATTCAGATTGGGGTGAAAGAAGAGCTCACCCCACAAAAAGCAACCTCTTGCAAGAGAACTTTGGAACGTTTTCCGTGTCGGTTGAAATCTCTTCCAGCTCCATCCAGCCCTGACTCCTTTGTGCACCTGAGGTCTCAAACACGAGGCTCAGCTGGAATGAAAGCTTTTAAGCAATGTTTAATTCTTGCCATCCAGGAGGAAAGCACCTACCTCTTGATTCATTCCCACTTCATTAAAGCACTGCTCCTGTTAAATTTGCACTGCAATAACTTCCGACCACGACTGTGATTTGTCCCTTTTCTGGCCGTTTTTTAACCTTTTTATGAACTATGCAGCACCCCTGGCGTTCCAGAGAAGCAGCTGTGGCAATGGGATGCTTACCACAACAACAACAACACAATCAAATTATTCTGTGTCTCATCGTGCCCAAATCGCTTCGGTAAATAATCCTGGGATTTATTGAGTTTATTTAGGTGCTAATTCTGATATCCACGTCCACAGGTTTGGCCCGAGGAGGGGTGGGGGAAGCAAACTTGCAGCTATTATTGTGTAAATGAGCGTGTTTAAATAATAAAGTGTGGCCGTTGTGCCCTCCTAAATGAGTCCCTCAAACCCTCCTCACCTTTTGTTTTTCTATTAATGATTAATTTCGAGATAATCGCGGCTCCTTCTGCATTCTCTGAGGCGGGAGACAACGATTCTGGGCCCTTCGAGTGTTAGGCTGGGTAACAATGTTCATTTTTATTTTCTTTCCAGAAAGGTCACTGGAGTGATTTAGTGCTTCAGAACGGTTTTGTAACTAAATTACCTCTTTTTCACGTGCCACATTCTAATCAAGCCACTAAAGTGGCGGTGTTTGCAGTAAATAAATCCGGAAAGGTGGATTTCCACACCCCTCCCTGGAGTGAGTTCCTCACACCTGGGGAAATCCCTGAGCAGGGCTGGCGTTCACAAAGTTTGGGTGAGACCCCAGCACTGCAAAAAAATGCAAAGCCAGAGAGTTTAATTGAAATATCACCCCTTGAAGTGATTTAAAATACAGCTGTTGTGCTGTGCTGACAGGCACAGTATCAGAAATTGGCTTTATTTTTCCCACTTCTCGCTCAGTGTCGCTGAAAGCCAAGACTGCAGCTCGTTGGATTGGATCTTTTATTGTAAAATACTTCTTTGCAATAGACGTTTGTTTTGTCTGGTAAGGGAGGTATTTTACAGGAAATGCTGGAGTCATTAATTGTGACTGGCAGTCATTAATTCATTTTGGAAGCCACGGGGATTTCTGACCTGTCTGATCCTCATGGGACTGCTGGAGTTTCACCTTCCCAAAGCATTTTTAGGGAATATTTTTCACCCAGTATTTAGGGGAGGTTTTCTGCCAGCTTGTCCAGCTGCCGGGGCCGGTGAGCAGCTCCACCAAACTTTACATTATCCTCGTGGGAACATCATCATCACCGTTATAATACCATTAATAATATCAATTATTAATAATAGATAATAATGCAATATATAACAATGATCTTATTTATCACGATAAATATCCAGGAAGTTTTGTTTGCTTTAAGGATTTAAGCCTGAACACTTCTAAGTATGGACACCTCTGGGAAACATGACAAAAAAGATGTTTTGAGAGGAAAAGGAGAGGGGAAAGGCGGGAGCATCCTGAGGGAGGCAGGCGCGGGGCCCGCGCAGAGAACGCGCTGAGCGCCCTGGCACGTTCCTGGTTCAGTTCCCCGTGCTGTTCCCGGGCCCATTCCCGGTGCTGTTCCTGCAGCCTCCGGTTCCATTCCCTGTGCCGTTCCCGGTACCTCCGGCTCCGTTCCCGCTGCCGGGCCCTCCCGCGCAGCCGTTGCCGCCTCAATCTTGTCCCCCCCGCGCCACCGTCGGCGGGTGAGGGGTCAGGGCTGCGGCCCGGAAGCGGCGGCGGAGGCGGGGCCCGGTGCCGGGGCCTGTCCGTGTGTCCGGCCCGGGGCTGCCCGGGGAGCGGCCTCTCCCCCGCCCGCCCGCCCGTGCCCGCAGCCCCGGCAGGGCAGGACGATGGTGCAGAGCCCGCCCGCACGGCAGCGCCGCCGCCTCTGAGCCCCGCCCGGCCCGGGGGCCTGAGCCCCGCCGCGGACGCCGGTAAGGAGGGGACGGGGGCGGCTCTGCGGCCCGGCCTGCCCGGGGGTGAGAGCGCCCTGAGGCCGCTCCGGGGCTGGGGGGGAGCACCGGGAGAGCCCCCGGGGAGTCTCGGTCCGCGGCATCGCTGCGCGGTCCCCCGAACCCTCGGTCCCGGTTGGGTTCGGGGTGGTTTGGCTCGGCTGCGGGGTTGTAGCCTTGGTTTGTCTTTATTGTTTACATAAAAAAAAATTATTTCGGGAGAGGTCGTCAGCTTGAAGTTTGTATGCGTGGCGTCGTACGAGAAAAAAAAAATAGTGAAAAATTTAGTGCTAATTTCTATAGCACTAAAAATAGTTCTGTTTCCAGATAGCTTCTGAACAGTGATTCCTGCTTTGGGCTTTTTTTGTGTGGTTGTTTGGGGATTTTTTCCCCGATTTTCTATGTACCTATATTTCACCCTCTTTCACTTTTTTTTTGGGGGGGGTTAACTTGATTAATGATCTCATGATGGTTTTAATAATAAAATTCCCGGTGCATCATGCCTAGAACATGGCTGCTCCATCCGTGCCGTTACAGCCACGGATCAGAATCACCCTGGGAAAAATTATATTACAACACAGCTGAGGGGTTTTTCCCTTCTTTTCCCTTTGTTTGCTCTTTAAGAGTTTGTCTTTGGGGATATTTATTTGCAGGATTAGCTCTGGAAGTGGAATTGCCCGGGTAAATTTGCCTTGGCAGACAAACCTGGAGCGTAGATAAGGATTCATTAAGGTTTGCTCTCCTCATCCTCGCTGAACTTCCCCGAAGTTTGGTCGCTGGCAGAACGTGGTGGGGAAGAAAACCTGGGCCTGTCTGTTGTGGTAAATGATTATTTTGTGTTTTTCTGGAGGCTGAATTACAGGAAATATTCCCCAAATAATCCCCAATCCATCCTTGTGCCTCTGGGCAGGACACAACGGTTCGGGGAGTTTTGCTGCCACGTCCCCGCACCTGCCTTTGCCCAGGTCTCTGGGAATAACCAGCTGGTGGCTGCAGTCCAGTTCCTGCTCAGCAGGTGTGCGCAGCACAGAGATAACTTTTGTGGCAGCCCCAGCACAGATAATATTGAATTGTGGCTGAGAAACGCTCCCTGCCCCCGGCCCGAGTGCCATCCGAGAGGATTAAGGCCTGGGCAGCTTTGTTACCTGCCGCGATTTGAGGAGTGGCTCTGGTGGAATGTGATTCTTCTTTTCCACTTGAAAGACAAGAGCTTGAAAGGCCACCTGATAAGACAAAATAGTCCCTGTGCTCTGAGAGTGCCCGGGAGCAGCCGAGGGCAGGGGACGAACAGAGCTCGGTGTCCTTTGTGAGCCGGGGACAGCAGGGACAGAGCCTGGCACATCCAGCCAGGGGTGGGTCCCTCCTGGAGCACCCTCTGAGCTGATCCTGTGGATCTGGCAGCTGGGATAATCTTCTTTTTTATGAAATAACATCACAGGTTTTGTAGAAATGAAGCTGTTTTATCAGTTGAGCCCTAAACTGTTCATGAGCCCCGTTGGTGTCAGAATTGTGTTGCTTTTCCCAAACCTCCCCTTGCCCAAGGCACGGCTGGGTGGGAGTTTATTTGCTTTTTAAGACTGTCCTGACATGTGAATGAAACTGGTTCCCAGGGCTCAGAACTCCCAAGTTTTGTTTTGGAGGAAAACGTGTATGTGTCCTGGCATTCTGGGTTTTGTTAATCTGTAAAATGAAGAGTGAATTTAGAGGAGTTTGGGCTGAGCAAGTTGAGTTCCTGTTTTGTTTGAGCACTGGGGGTGAAGCACACAGACATGACCATATTCCAGCCATAGCTTTGATATCTCAGCTGTTGCCCAGATCCCTCATTTCAGTTGGTTTTGCTGCTGTTTCTATTTCCATTAGTGACCACTGGCTGTTTTGCTGCTTCTCTCCCTTCTTTCCACACCCAAACTCTGATTTTGCCATTCCCCAAAGCTGCCATTTCCTCAGCTTGTCAGTCATTTTTCTGCTTGTGATTCAAGCTGTGTATCTGTCTGCATCCCTGTCTCCTCACAGTTCTCATTACAGACTGAAGAGCCTTTTCCTGGCATTTCTCTGCACTTTCACTGCTGAATTGGTTCCCACTTTCATTAATGAGTGGCTTTAATGAAGTCAACAATTAACCTTAAACTGGTCACTCAACCAGTTTCTGATTATTGAACAGTTGAGAATTTTCACACTCCTTGATTAAAGCCATCCTGTATTTTTGGCTGCTGTCAGTTCAGTGTACACAGAATTTAATTTCTCATGGATCTTTAAAAATCCTGTAAAATGGAATCATTTTACTTTTCCTTTCTTCTCCCAGGCTGTCATGCTAAGCAGCAGTAACCAGAATAGCATTTTTAATACAAATTCAAAGTCCTTCAGCTATTATTGTGTGTTTTACTGCAGTCTGGGTGATTTGGGTGATGGTAACTCACGTTGGAAGTCATGACTTGGACTTGGACAAGCTGGGAGGTTTAAATATGCCCATGAGCTCTTTTAGATGGAAGTGGATTCATTCCCATGGCACAGGCTCTTGGCAGACAGGGCTGCCTGCTTCAAGTTTGGCACCAAAATGTCTGATTTTCAACCAGAGCTAGGGTTCATTTTGATTTACAGCTGGGTATGCTTTAAATTGTGTTTTTCATTTCTAACAAAAGTCAGAATTCAGAGTTCTTTGAACCAGAGGAAAAAAGGCTTCCTCACTCTGTTACTGCTTCCTGACTTTCAACTTTCCTTCCCTTTCCTCACTGATCATTTTTAAGAACTCACAGCATATAAAAAATACTTTGGATTTGTCTGTTTCTGCACAAATTTTAAATCCAGTGGGAAATGAAAATCAACTTTGCTGTCTCCAAGGTTTCAGCTGGCACAAAGTTGAGGTGCTGGTGGTGAATCCAGCAGACTTTTTGAACAACACAACTCTGTTGGGAAGGGCTGTCGTACACAGATTGAGTAATGTTTGTTTTCCTTTTTAGTTGTTACATCATTGACCTGTTACTTAAAGTTTTCTGTCTTTATAGAGAGTTGAAGTCAGGAATTTGGGTGTTTAAAATTCAGTATCAATTTGATCTTTAAAATGTTCTATCACTGACCAAATTACTTCCCTTCCTTGGCTTTGTTTCAGGGGCAGAACTGAAATGTTTGCTGTTCACGCCCCTCTTGGGATGTTGAAATGATTAATTAAGCTTTGAAAAGTGTTTTGAAAGGTGGAAAGAAACATTTCATGCAAGTATGAAGCATTTGCTTCTTTCTATTCATGCGAATCCCCATTTTCTGTTAATATTCTGTATCCTGATCCTTTCTCAGGATACCAGGAGGAAGGAATGTCCTTTGCCACATTTCCAGGTGCTGTTCTCCTCCCACCCTGTGCAGTATCCTCTGTCTGTGCTCTCTGTATATCCAAAGCCATTTACCTGCCATTTTCAGCTTCCAGGCTCTAGGAAAATGTGGGGTTTTTATCAGTGAACATATTTGTGGATAAAATACCTCAGCAAGCTGATAAGCCACTGTGTGGCTTGAGCCCATTCCCTGTTCTTTCCCACTGGAGCAGGTGTGTTTGTGCACATCTGGCTGCTGATCCTGGGGTTTTATTTGGTTGCATTCAAGGATCCAAGGTGATGTTTTCATGGAGTTTCCTCCTCCACACACCCTGATTGCTTCTCTCCCCCTGTGCTGTGGAGAAATGTGCTGGCATTTCCTAGGGGGTTGTTGATTTTGGTTTATTTTGTTCACAATGAAGGCCGGGAGGAGGGGAAGAGGCTCAGCTGGACAGAGGTAGGATGAATTCCTCTAGGATGAATTCCTCCTTCCTGCCTGCCCTGCTGCTGCTGGGGAGGGTTTTAGGCTGTGCAGTTTCATCCCACAGGATTCCACACTTCCTAAAAAGATCATCTGAAGCTGCTGCAGATCCTGGCACCTCTATTTTCCCACAGATATCAGGATGGTAAAATTACTCTTCCTTGCACTTGGTCTTGAACCTCATCAGGTTGTCCCAGAGCCACCTCTGCAGTCTGTCCAGATCCCTTCCCACACAGCTTGGTGTCCCTGCCAAGCTTGACCTTGTGTCCCTGTCACCCTCAGAGATGTTAAACAGCACCAGCCCCAGCTCACACAACTCTGATTTTTCATTTTGCTTCACTGTTTCAGTATTTTCACTTTTAGACATCAAATTTGAAAAGGAAAATACCAAATAAAAGAGCATTTTGGTCCCTGCTGCTGATTATTGTTGTTAAAGGAGAGGCACTTTGAGATGAACACAGCATTTATTTATGGATGCTTTCCTATGGTTTGCTTGATTTGTGTTTGTAAATATTCCTCTGGCACACAACATAATTTTCGTTCAAGGTGGTTAACCCTGAGCTGACCCATTCCTAACCCCACTGCACTCCTGGTAGTAGTGCACCTTTGAAAACATAATTGATTTATTTTCTGAGCTGCACAGCTCAATTTAAACACTGTTGTGTGCAGTGAGATGTTGTGACTTGGAAAACTTGTGAGATCCTTAAGGAGTAATGCAGGGATGGGCACTGCTGCCTCCTGCCCTTCTCCTCCTTAGGATATTTCAGGGGTGGTTTTATATTTAAACCCCTCCTCTAGAGTGATTACCTTACCTGCACAACAAGAATGGGAACTATCTGTGAGGAAATTCGATCATTTTAAGCTTTCTAGTGGCAGGATGGTAGTTGACATTACTGGCAAAAATGTCAAACAGCTTTGATCTCTTTAAAATTCACATTTGGGCTGGTTTTTTTCACTTTGGCAACTGAAGTTTTGCTTTTAATACCTGCTTTAGAACAGCATATGGATTTTTTTTTATTGTTGTTAGGAATTCAGCTCCTTTGGTATTAAGCCTCAAAATGGGAATTTAATACTTCAGCTGTGACTCATTGCATTGACTTTTTGGTCTTTGCGATAGGCTTCAAGATTTTCCTTGTTTGTAATTTAGCCTTGAAAATCTCATCAGTCTATTTCAGCAGCTTCCTTTTCCACACTCTTTCATATCCAAATCAAGAGGAATTCACAATGTTACTCCTTTGAGGTTGCTGTCAGGAGCTGTTTTGGAGGAAAACCCCCTAAATTGTAGAATATTTTCTTGCTTCTTAGTTGGCTGCTCAATTCTGTGTTTCCCTGGCACTCTGACAGATTAAACCGTTGTATTTCCACCCTTTACCACTTTAATCTTTTTCCCTGCCTGGGTTTGTGGCTCCTGATTTAAGAGCACGACATCTCCAGGGTTTCCTGGCGAGTTGCAGCTGCTGTAACTCCTGCTGAACATCCCTCACTACCCAGCAATTACCTTGGAGCTGCTGGCCAATGTTCCAGCCTGGCAGTTCTCATTCTTCCCCTTGCACTTGAGCTCCTTGTTTGGGCTGACTGGGGAGATTTTTATTGCACCGAGTATTAAAAGGCTTTGCTGGAGTGGAGAGAGGCAGCAGCAGTCATTAGAGCCACTCACTAAATTATTTATTTGGCTAAAAAGTGAAATCTGATCTTGCGTGCCTGACCTGCCAGGAGGTAAAAGCATTGCTTTGTTTGTTTTTTTTTTTAACCCTGAACAAGAAATAAAATATTCTTGAAATTATTCGTTTACGCAGAGGAGGAAGTTAGTTACAAGAGCTGACAGAAGAATTGGGATGCATTGTGATTCTAACAGAGAGGAGTTTAAATCCTGAAAATCCATATACATGCACTGATCTGGATCACAAAACCTGTGATAATTAAAGTTATTTAAGCAGCTTGATAAAAAAAAATCAGTAATTCTTCAGGCAGCAGCATGGAAACATTCATCCTCCTGCTTTGCACTGTGTCCCACTGCTATTTTCATGTCAGCTCCAGTATTGAAGTCCACGGTTTTGTTCCCTTTTCCCTCCCAAATGCTCCAAAGGCACATTACTTCTCGGAAATTGCAGCTTATAGCATTTTCTAATTGCTTTCAAAGCCATTGAGTTATGGCAGCACATTAAACAACTGGCACTTAAAAGCTGGTGATCTCTTACATAAAAATATTAGCCCGAATATTTTTCTGTGTAGGATTTTCAGCACATCCCGGTTTTTTAAGGCTGGTTTTAGACTCTGTGGTAAAAATATTCTAATGGAGCTGTCGGAAACCCCTTCAAATAAAGGAATCCCAGCCCTGGAAATGCTGTGGGTGACACTCAGCCCTGATTAAAAGCTGCAATAAACTGCACCTGTGTTATTCCCAAAAGGAAATTCAGGAGGGGACACTGCCTACAGCTCTGGTTTTGATCTGCTTCCATCTCCACATGTGTCTCCCATGTTTCTACAAGGAGTGTTTGGGATTTTGCTCCGGGATGGAGCATTTGGGGTTTTTAACTCGGGCTCTTGGAAGGAATTTGCTGCCAGGGACAAGAGAGGCAGAAGGTGCAGAAGGGCGGATCATTCCCAGCGTGATCCCTGCCAGCCCCAGCTCTCCCTTCCCCTGGCCCTGCTGCCTTCTGCCTCCTGCACTGGCCTGCCTGCCTGTGCCACAGCTGCTCTGGGACAGACTTCTGGTAAGGTCCACTTCTCTCATCATCTTTTCTTCCCCTTTCTCCCCTCTCCATTCCCTGCTTTTCACTCTGGAGTTGTAGAGATTTTTGCAGCACCCACTGAGAAAAACTTCCTGGGCTTTGCAGGGTGGATGGCAAGGGGTTGATGGTGCAAAATAATAAACCCAGGATGTGATTTTGAGCTCTGGGGAGCTCTGTCTCAGCAGGTTTCAGCCAGGAGAGCGGGTGGGGAGTCAGCAGACACAGCCCAGGGTTATGTTACTGGCACTGCATCTCTGTCTCCTCTCCCTGGGCTGGATTTTCCCCTCTCTGGGGCAGTTTTGCAGGTTCGGTCAATATTTCTTCTGTTGACAGGAACTGGAGCATTCCTGCCAGTAAAACCCTGAGTATACACAAGGAAGTTGGGATCATTGTGCTCTGTGGTCTCTGAAGGCTTTGTCTGAGGCTTGTCCTTTACCCTTCTCTTGTTTTCTCTCAAATCAATAGATCAGATCACAGATCCCTCCCTGCCTTGCCCTGTCCCTCTCTCATCCTCAGAGCTGCCACTTTCCAGCCCTGCTACACCTGGATTGTAAATGGCAATGCTGGGAGTCAGTGGGAATCACCCAGACCTGCAGGGAGCAGTCCCTGCCTTAATTAAATGTTATCAGATCCCTATGGATGCTCCAGCTTTAACCCTTGCAGTGCAGAAGTCTTTCTGCATTTCCCTCTGGAATTTGGAGAACAGCAGCACATTGCTGGGAACAGCTCCTGCCTAAGTGGTTTAGTTGGGGTTAAAAGCTTTTTCAGCCAGGATTTTAGGTGAGACAAAGATAAGAGGTTGGCTCAGAGTTCCTCCTTGCAGAGCTTCTGAAGGAGATGTCACAAGGCTGCCGTTTAACACTGAGCTATTTGCTTTTCCCTGGGAGTGGAGGTGGGGAAGCTGATAGAACAGTTTGGGTCTTTTTGCTCTGCAGATAAAAGTTCAGGAGGGGATTCAGACAAAATATTATATTTGGGGCAAAAATTAATGGCTCAGGACATTTCCTCAGCATGTAAGGTCCTGGCTTTGCTTACAGACAGAACAAGAAGTTCTAGATCCTGCAAGAATTAAATAAAGGCCAAGAGTCTTCCAGCCTCCACCTTAATGCAGTTTTTGGGTGTTTCTGCCCACAGGATTCTTGATGCAAAAGCCTAAAATGATGTAGGGCTACTTCTCAGATCCTGCTTTGAAAATAGAGGCGTTTGGGATGGGGTAAAGAGGAATTCTTAAGGCTCCAGCTTCGGTTTTCAAAGGATGTGCAAAGTTTGATTTGTAATTTGGTGCATTCAGACATTACTGGCATTAAAACGTAGCCTTGATACCCTGTCTGGGGAAAGGCAAGAACTGGGTTTATTACTTACCAGTGATGCTAGGCTGCACTGGAAGCCCTCATTCCTTAAAATTTGTTCCCAGCTGGCAGTTTGAGGCTCTGGGAAGGTGATGTGGAGCCTGTTCTGATGGCTGCTGTATTTCAGGCACACGCTCTGTGCTCAGTGACCAGCACAACCACGTAATTCAATCTCAATTTTGTTTACAATCCCATTTCTCCCTGTCACACTTTTATCTGATGCGGCCCACCATTCCCCACCTGTAACACACAGCCTGGTGACTGTGTTGGAACGTTCTTTCCCCTCAGGTGAGCAATCAGAATAATGTTCTACATAAACCTGTTGGAGAACCTGAAGGTTTATATCAGCAGCCGCCCTCCGCTCGTGGTCTTCATGATCAGCGTGAGCGCCATGGCCATCGCCTTCCTGACACTGGGCTACTTCTTCAAAATCAAGGAGATCAAATCACCAGAAATGACAGAGGTACGTGCAAAAAGTGGGGATGTTAATTTGGAAAACATGCCTGAAGTTAATTAGGGGTTTTTTTCCACCCCTCCTAGAGAGCACAGAGTTGTGTGGGGGATTGTCTCCATTTTACTTTCAGAAGGGCTGTTGGGGTGAATGCTTGTTAGTCTTGTTTTATATCAAGGATGAGGCCAGTGTCAGTGATCTTCCCTGCTGTGGCTTGGAACCTTTCAGGTTGTTATTTAGGGTCACTGAGCTGATTTGGGGAACTCCTTCCCTCAGCACTGTCCTGTAATGAGGGAAACCTCGGCTGAAAGCGCTCACACCGGAGCGTGCTGAGAACAGACCAAGTTTCCTTCCTAGCTCAGGGCAGAGAGCTGGGATTGAACCCATCTGACTTCTCCGAACAACCTCCCTGCTGCTGAGGCAGCCCTGCAGGTGTTTGTGGTGCTTTGTGAGCCGTGTGGCTTTTGTTCAATGGCCTGGAACGGGCGGGGTGGGACCGAGCGAGGCCTGAGCTCCCTCACGGGCCTGAAATCTCCTCTTTGTTTTTAGGACTGGAACACTTTCCTCCTGAGGTTTAATGATTTGGACTTCTGTATATCTGAGAATGAAACCTTAAAGCACCTCCTCAACGACACCACAACCCCAGAAAGCACCGTGACCAGCGGGCAGGCCAGGTCTTCCACACAGTCCCCACAGACCCTCGAGGACTCTGGTCCCATCAACATCTCTGTCACCATCACGCTGACCCTGGACCCTCTCAGACCCTTTGGGGGATACTCTCGCAATGTCACACACCTCAGCTCCACAATTTTCGGGCACCAGATTGGACTTTCAGGTAGGCAAGGCTGGACCTTTAAGAATTCAGGTTACAGTTGGCTTTTAGAGTTTTTTTCTAATCTTTCACAGGGGGATTGGCTTCAAACTGAAACTAAATAGGTTTGGATTAAATATTAGGATGAAATTCTTTATTGTGAGGGTGATGAGCACTCAGAAGCTGTGGCTCCCCATCCCTGGAAGTGTCCAAGGCCAGGTTGGACAGGGCTTGGAGCAACCTGGGATAGTGGAAGGTGTCCCTGCCCATGGCAAGGGAGTGAAACAAGTTTTTAGGGTCCCTTCCAACCCAAACCATTCCATGATTCTAAATAATTCTACGATTTGAATAACTGTATAATCAAATAAAAATTCAGCAGCTTATTATGGGTGAGATGAATCTTATGCACAGAACACAGATGTGTTCCCACATTTATAGTGAGTTTATTCCTGTATGGAGCCCTTCTCTTGTTTGTTAGAAGAACTTTTCCCTGCATTAAGAATGGAAAAGAACCTGCAGGTGTGCCAAGATCAGGCTTTGCAGTTTGAAATTATTAATGGAAGGTCATTTTTAAACCAGCAGAATTCCAAACAGTGACTTTTTTCAATTTTGTCTTGATCCACCAAGTCCTCAGCTGACATTTCAAATGTGACATAGATGCAGTAGAGAGTATTATGTTGTCTAGAAAATTCTAGTTTATCTAAAATGCATAAGTGTATCAGCTTTAATATCACAAACAGCACCAGATAAGATGATTATGGTTTCTGTGGTGTGCAGAGACCAATCTGCTCTGTGGCTGCCTGCCAGGAAGTTTTGATAGGATTTCATAGAGAATTAATAGAAATTGATAATAGAACCTCACTGTGTTTTAGCTTTCAGCCAGAATTGCATTTTATAATGATGTTGAATGTCTTGAAGCCATGGAGACACATTGCCCATGGCTGCAAATGTGCATTACTGTATTTTCTGTTGTTATTTTGTTGCTGCTTTAAGAGCTACCAAATGCAAGTTCCATTTGCAGCAGCCTGGGTTTATCTTCAGTCTGAATTTCTCCACATGGAGTTGTCACACGTGACTTAGTGTGCTGTTCAGTATCTGCTGACACCTTTTTCTCTACAGAAATATCTCCAGTTTGAAAAGTGAGCATCAGAAAAAAACAAATGTGGAACAAAGTTCTTCAGAGGAGAAAGGCTTTGTGAATAGGCATGAATTCACTTAGAAAGAGTGTTAATTTCTGAGAGTAGCCTGATGACCCCAGTTCTGGGCTGGGAGAGATTAGAAAGAGCAGCAGCTGGGCGATTCTGCAGTTTCTTTTGGGTTTTAACTTTTCTTTTTGCTCTCTTTGTTGCCTGCAAAGATCCGGGATGCCTCCAAAGGGTGACGCTTCCTCCCTTAGTCACTTACGTGTTCTCCTTATCCCAGCGATTGTTGCTCAGATACTTCTGTGAGCCAAACCCCAGCTTTCCCTGTCTCTTTCTCAAAGGCAGAGAATCCCACGAGGAAATCAACATCACCTTCACCCTGCCAGCTGCCTGGAACTCTGATGACTGCGTCCTGCACGGCCACTGCGAGCAGGTTGTGTTCACCACCTGCATGACTGTGACAGCAGCCAGCAGCGTGTTCCCAGTCACTGTGTAAGTGCAGCTCTGCTCCAGGGGCTGCTTCCTGGCTCATTTATTCCTCTGAGTTGTCAGTTCCTCGTGAAAATTCCTGTTGATCATGGAAATTGTGTCCTTGCGCTCCTTCCCCCATGGTAAAACGTTTATCTTGACGTGTCTGCTGTCTTTGAGATTTTTTGAGGATGTTTTAAACTCCAGCCCATACCTGCCTTTCCACTTGATTTAAACTTCACTGGGAGCAAAAGAATCCATGGAAATTTAAGGAATTTACCCCTTATGACTGGGTTTCAGAGATGAGATCTGACACTAAGGTTCTCACCCTCTTCCCTGCTGAGAGATCAGCGCAAGGGAAATGCTGCTTTGCCTTCACCAGAATATCCTCCCTCTGTCTTCTCTGGATTCCCTGACACTGTTCCATCCAACCTGGAGAACCCCAAGCTGTGGGAAGCCTTAGGAAAACCAGTGTTTTTCCAATTAAGCTGTGGGATGTTGGCTCAGTGCAACACTGTGCAGTTAAATTCTAATTGTAGTGTAGCAATCGTGTGGCTTTTAATGGACACTTTTACTTAAACTTTGGGGTTTTGTTGTTGCTTTGGAAGGCCCAAACTAAAACCATGTTTTGAGAAGAAAAGTTGTCCTGGTTGAACATGGAAAATACATTTCAGGGTGCTGATTATTTCTGTTTTATTGCAGTCAGCCACCACATTGTGTTCCTGAAACCTACAGCAATGCCACTCTGTGGTACAAGATCTTCACCACGGCCAGGGACTCGAACACAAAATATGCCCAGGATTACAACCCCTTCTGGTGTTACAAGGGAGCAATTGGGAAAGTCTACCACGCTTTAAATCCCAAACTAACTGTTATAGTTCCAGATGTAAGTGCTGGGCTGTTCCTCTGTTGTTTTCAGTAAATGTTTAGCTCTGGTTTCACTGAATATGGTTCCTGAAATTGTCATTTTTGCTTCTGGTTTGTTGTGTGGTGCAAGGGCTGGGAATGCTCCACCCCAGTGGGTTTGATGATCTCCATCCACGTGCCTCACAGCTCTTAATGACCACCATTTATATAGTTTGAAATCATTTCACAAAAACCTCTACCAGTATTTGGAAAAGTACCTATAACAGATTTTTAACACAAGAAACATTTTGTGCCACAATTAGGAATCACTTCCATTGCTGTGCAAAGGGGAGAAAGTTGATTCATGAAGTAATTTCTGGGTTGAGCTGGTAATTAATTATTGCTTTAATATCAAGTGCCAGGGGAGTAAATGGTTGTAATTTGCTTTTCTGTGTGCAGGATGATCGCTCCCTAATTAACCTGCACCTCATGCACACCAGTTATTTCCTTTTTGTGATGGTGATTACAATGTTCTGCTATGCAGTTATTAAAGGCAGACCAAGCAAACTGAGGCAAAGCAACCCAGAGTTCTGCTCTGAAAAGGTGAGTGTGTGGTAACAAAATATTGACTCTGATAAGGAAACAGAGAAAAGCTCCTGTTGGCCACAGGACAGACTGGTTTTTCTTGTCTCTGGAGACGGGGATTTAATTGCCTTTCAAAGAGATGTGGGTGCTTCATTGTGGACAGTGCAGCTTGAGGCTACAGAGTACAAGTGCTTTGGACATCCTCAAAACGAGATTTGTGTCCTCCAGAAATGGATTATTGCAGCTCAGTAAATGTGGAAGTGCTGGGCTGGGACTCTTCTGCCATAATTCTGGTGTTGCTTGAACTGTTTTGTGTGAAGCAGTGAATAGGTAGCATTGAAGCTTTATTTATTCATTGTCTTTTACCACAACAGACTGAAAACTCTGAGTAAAACATGATACATAATTCTAAGGGTCATTCATCAGAAGTAAGTTACAAACAAAGTGGTTGAAAGAATCATTGTTCAATACTGCCTTGGGGTCCTGCAGTTTGCCTGAAGGGTTAAATATTAATATATTTAATTGAGAAGTAGGAAGCCAGTGTTGACACCTTTTGATCTTAATGATATTTTGTAGTGTGAGCTGGTTTGGGATGTTTTGTGGGGTTTTTTTTTTTTTTTTTGGTTTTGGGTGGTTTGGGACTTTTATTCTATTGATTTTTGCCAAGTACAAAACACTTTCAGACTCGCTTTGATTTCCTTTCCAAGTCAGACTTTCCAAGCTGCTTTGAAAAGTCAAGGACAGCTCCGCCAGCTGCACAGAGATAAGTCATATCACTGTTACAGGATTAAGGATTTGCCTTTAATTAAATATTTTCTCCTTTGTTTTTTTTTTTCCAGGTTGCTTTGTCAGAAGCATAAAACCCCCTCTTCTCCTTCTCCTGAGAACGACGGAAACCATTGCCTGCTGAACCCAGCCTGGGTCTTAACACTCTGTGAATCCATTACCTTGCAATGTTGGTTTATTCCAACCAAAGACATTTCAAAGTGCCTGTAATTGATTTGTACATATTTATAAAAGCAAAATATCCAGAGTAATTCCAAGGAGATGTGCTTGTCCCATGGCCCTTCCCTGGGGACAGCCCCATGTTGGTGTAGATAACTCCAGTGAAAAGGCTCCGCAGAGGCAGAGCCAGAGATTTTTGTCCAGCTGCACCTGGGCAGGTGAAGATGCCTTTGCAAGTGTCTCAAACCAAGCAAGAGATGTTTGGTTTTTTGCCCAATCTGTACAGTGTGTTTGAACCAAGTATGCACCTTTGATATAATCTGCATTTCCAAAGCCACCAATCTACGACATGAATTCAATGTGTGTTTGTGTGGCCTAATACTTTATTCCATTTGCTCCTTGCTTGCAAGAAAAGATATCGACATTTTAGATTACTTTTTTTTTCTCTCTTTTGGAAGGAAAAAAAAAAATACATATTCACATTTTAATAGTGCTGTATTTAGGACAAACTTGTGCTTTTATTCATAGTAAAAAAAATTAAGAAGTGAAGTCCCATTTTAAACTGTTACTTACTGAAAAGAACTGTTTGATTTCTTTTGTTTTGGTTCGTTTTTTTGGTTTGGTTGTTTTTTTGGTTTTTCATTTGGCTTGCTGAATGCCAGAGAACCAGTCAGCACAGAGACTATCTGGAAAACTTTTCCACTTGGCCTCCCATCCCCAGCCCTCCAGCCAGGATTGTGTGTCTCTGCTGCAGAGCAGCTTTCTGTAAACTCTCTTTACTTTTTTATTTTCTTTCTAGAAAGTGAAACTTAATAAAAAGATTGTGTTAACAGCCTGCTGGGGCTCTGCACAGCCCTGGGCAAGTGCAAATAGTGAAAGGAAAAGAAATCCCAGAGTCTGTTATAGAGCTTCACTCTGGGACTGTGCCTGCAGCTCTGAGGGGCAGCTGCCAATGGCTCTGCTGAGCTCTGGCCCATTAAATTCATTAAATTGCCATTTTCTGCTGTCCACTCAGGGCACAATGGCCACAGGAGTGGGGCTCTTGTGAGGAAGGTCAAAGGAACCACCCAGTGAAACCCTTTCTCTTCTCTGTGTCCATTCTCTAATCAGAGATTTGATTCCGTGCATTTCTCCCTTTCCCATTCTGCCTTTTGCTGGTTTTTCTTCCTGGCTCCTTCTTGAGCAGCCTCCTTAATTTCAGGGGTCAGGCTCTTCCTGCAGACATTTCCACCACTGCTTTTAAGTCTCACTGGTTGCCTTAATTGACTTTTCATCTTTTCTCCCAGCTTTCCCATCAGGTGGTAGAACTGTAACAGCTCTGCATTCATTCTTTCATTCATTTATTCCCACAGGCTTTTTTTCCTTCTTCTTTTGCTCCAGACTCCACAGAAGAAGAAAGCCAAGTGAGAATTTCATAGTCTCAGTGATGCTGGCATAAAATTCCCAGTTTATTCCCTCCAGACACCACTCCTGCTCTGTGTGTGTTGGGACTTCAGTAAGTTCACAAGTCTTAAGAGTGTTTGAACAGTCACAGTTTCCTTCAGAACACGTTTCCTCCTAGAATTTCAGTTCCTTAAGTGGGATTACCTGACATGTTTTCCTCCAGGGAATGTTTAGGCAAAGCTTTAGAGAGGGCCTGGTTTGAAGTTTAGGGATAAAAAGAAGCTCCCAGTTTTCTCCTGATGCTGCTGTGGGCTGATGCTGCTTCCCTGGGATAAGGCAGGGGAGTGAAAAAGGCCAAGAGCTTCTCCTGAGCTGTTCCTAAATCCCAGCCTGAGCTGTTCCTAAATCACACAAGCCCAGCCTCGTGTGTTAATCCTCACTCCAAGAGTTGCTTCTGAGGGTGGCTTGATCTGGGGACTAAAGGCAGGAATTGGGATGGATTGGGAGAGAGGTGGAGCAAATCCTGGAAATGCCCAAAAACCACCCAATATCACCTGGCTCCTTCAGGAAAGCCAAGCAAATCCTTCCTCCTTCAACAAATTCCGGCTCCAAACGTCCCAGCTGGAATTTGGGCTGTTGGGGAAAACATCTGGGAATGAAAGGAGCCTGCTTGACAACTTCTGCCCCACTTTCTGCACCCCCCCCAGGGATATTAAAGATTGTGACCCACAAATGCAAAAGGGAAAACATTGGAGAGTTGGATTTTTTGGCCTTAGTCGATCCCTTTTCCCCCTGTATTGCAGCAGGGAGGTGCAGGGAGTCCCAGCAGGCCAAAATACTGGAATGCTGAGGAATATTGGATTGTTCCCAGGCAATGTACAAAGTTAAATGCAGCCAAACAGAAGAGTTAAAACTTAATATTAAAGTTCAGATCATATTGATCTTTCCTTTTTTTGTTTTCTTTTTTCTTTTTAACTATGACTTGAATCAGTTTTGATTCTATTTGTACGTGTTTTCTTGTTCTTAGAAAGCTGCCATTTTCCTTTTTTTGCATTTTCTTTGGCATTACACAGAAAATCTGAGCCTTGGTTCCAACCCTCTGCAGGTGATTGTAGGGTTCGAGATGGCTGTTTTTTGGGTTTTGTTTTGTTTTGTTCTTACATTTCACTTGTCTTGTTGCATGATGGTTAATAGCTGATTTGGAAATGACATTTCTCTCCTAGATTAATTTTTGTGTTTGTAAGATGTGCATATTGCTTTGCAGAATAAAAACTATGAAGTTTATCCTTGTTGGCTTTATTTCCACAGCTGCAGAAGTTTCATAAATCACCCAAAATTATGTGGAGCACAGGAGGAAATCAGAGAAAAATCTGCAGTAAAATGAAATTTCAACTCTTTTGTGTACCCATGGTGTAGTGAGCACTCTGTAGGGAAAAAAACATTTCTTTCCTTTGGTTTGTGGTGTAGGGAATGAGAAATGGTGATTCAAACCCACCTCTCCTGATGCTATTCCTTGTTAATAGGGCAGTTCAGAGCATCCAAATGGTTCCTATTCAAACCTGGTGGGAATGAGAGCATCACTTAAAAGCAAATCCGTTACATTATTTTATCATTTTTACTGAGAATTAGGGACAAAAGTGATTTTAATTTAATTCTTTTTTTTACCCATCCTTTGGTATGGCCCTGAAATGCCTGCCTGCAACGAGGAGTGAGGCTGTCACTACTCCAGGTAGCAAAGAAATCATTTTTGGCCTGAATTCTGTCCCTCAACCAGCAGAGAGGAAGAGAAAGGCAGTGGGACATGGCAGTTTTATTAAAACTCCATAACCAGCAGCAGTTGTTTGTCAAGGCCTTGTTCAAAGAGCAAATCAATTTGGGATTGAATTTGGTTGGTTCTGAAGGAAAAGGTGAACAATCCTTCCTGGACCCTTTCCCAAGACTTTTCCACAGGGAAATTTGCTGTATTTTCATACCACAGCCTCCAGTGAGGTTTTTCCAAAGCTTCCTCCTGGCTCTGGTATAAAAGCAGCTTAAAGTTGGTGTTTGGCACAAGGAGGGGAGGGGGAAAGGCCTTTCTGCTGCAATTTCCAGCTGCTGGAAGGGTGGGGTGCCCAGCAAGGATTCAGGCTGGGTGCTCAGATACCAAACTGGAAAAAAGGGCAAGGAAAAATCAAATAAAGGTTGCTCACACATCAAAAAACCACACGTGCCACGGTGGAAATGAGATTGCAGCCAAGCCCAGCAGCCTGCTGCAGGTTGGGATGGGAGCTGCCAGCAGGGATGGAATTCCTTTCATCAGCTGCTTTGTGCCAAATATTTGGGTGCTGCAGGAAATCGGCAGCAGCAGCACCTTCGTTCTGCAGGGAAATGGCTCCAGCTTTTCTGTGGGAAAGAAAAGGGTTTCAACGAAATGTTGCTCTCTAAAGTTCCCTCTGAATGAGTGTGACAGCAGCTGCTGGGATTTGGGTTGTAAATTTTCTTTTTTCCCTCCAGCACTCATCAAAACTTTGCTGGTGATGAATTGCCTGGCAGGGAGAAAATCGATCTGAAGGCAGAACCCCGTGTTTCTGTTTAACTCCTGGGACTTGTTTGCTGTCACCAAAATTTGGATTCCTGAGCCCCACCGCTGGCCTGGAACATCCCCAGGAGCTGCACTCACAAAGGATCCATTGTGGGTCCTCTCTTTCAGATCTTGCCAAGTTTTTGGCTGCAGTCTGAGGCCTGACCTTGAGGTGTCTGAATGGGCTGGAAACAGCTCAGCTACGAAAGCAAGGAGCCAGGTGGGAGCTGGCTGGGTTTGCGTCTTCCCCCAGCACCATTCCTGAGTTATCCCTGTCCCTCAGAGGCCTGCACAGGCTCCCACAGATCCAAGCCCTTGCTGTGCTTTTTCCTGGGTTCCTGGGACAGCTTGGTTTGTGTTTCTCCTTTTTAAATGGCATTTACAGCTCTGCTGTCACCTTTACTGGTGCTAAAAACTGCATCCCATGGCCCATCCCAGCTGCTCCAGGCTCTGTCCTGCCCTGCAAGGCTTCCTGGCAGAACCAATATTCCCTATTATTTACCTTCTGAAGATGTTTCTTTACAGGATGTTAAAGAAACAGTTGGGATCTAAGCACAGATTTCCCTGGGCTGTCTCTTTTTTTTTAGCTTCTTGCAACAGGATTGGTGCACCTCGATGGAATAAATAACAATAAGATTCAATCTGTAGTGACAAAAGGAGTAAGGAAAGGCAGAGAGCAGCTTTTTTAGTGTTTGTGAATAAAACATTTCACAATTCCATGTCATTTGTCCTTTGAAAGGATCCCTGCTGGTAATATTCCAGCGAGGAGGGGCTTGTTTTATAGTGAGGAGAGTGGTAAAATATTCCCTGTGGTCATGGAATAATCACACCACGGAGTTGTTTTGTCAGTGGGGAAAGGATGAGAGCCCAGGAGCAGCTCAGGTGAGGTGAGGGACAGAAAAACAAGGGTGTCCTTGGACCCTGTAGGAACAAAATTGTCACCTAAAAGATACAAATGGCTAAAAATGGTGATTTATGGGGGGTAAGGGTTCGCCGTGGGGCTCAGAGCAATGGATGTGCCCCGAAATTTGACCCTCCTGAAAGCCTGGGTTTGTTCCTTAAAGCTCAGGGAGTGGGGGAAAACAGCTGAAAAATGCACATTTCCAAAAGGAAACCCTCAGTGAGATCCCAGGCAACGCAGGTGACCTGAAAATGCCTGGAAAGGAGGAGACGCCAAAGGTGGATCTAGGTCAGGGAGAGAAACCTGGAATTCCTGCAGGGAAAAAAAAGAATTCGTGGGACTGGGGCAAACTGAGGAATGTCGGTGGGGGAGGGGGAGCTGGAAGGGATGCCAGGGGATGGAGGGGCTGAGGGAGAAATCC
>WEKY01035147.1:128296-158727 GCA_013390045.1 Picathartes gymnocephalus
CGGCGGGGCCCGGCCCAGGCGGAGCCGCGCCGCCTCTGGGGGAGCCCCCTGAGCGCAACAGTTGCCCCCAAGCCGCGGCCGCCGCCCCCCGCGCCCGGGGGGACCCCCGGGGGACCCCTCGGCACCGGGAGGAGGCTGCGCGGAGGAGCCGCCGCCGCTTCGCCGAGGCACTGCCGCTCACAGCGCCCGGAGCTGCCCGGATCCGGCGCTTCTGCCTCTCCCGGCGATGGAGCGGAGCGGAGGCGCCGAGCCGCGGCTCCTCCCGGCCGGGGGCAGCCGCCCCATCCTCCGCCTGCGGGAGCGGAGCCGCCCCTCCGCCGGGCAGCGACCCCTCCGCTGAGCCCCCCCGGGCATCCTCGGAACCTCCCGCGCATCCCAGCCCTTTGTGCGTGCCCCAAACCCCTTCGTGCGCCCCCTCCACCCTCCTGTGCCCCCCTCGGTGCCCCCCCAGCCTCGGCAGCCCCTTGCATGCAGCCCCCGGGCTGCGGGAGCCGCCGGCCATGGGCACGAAGCAGACCAAGGGCTGCCAGCCGGGCAGCGCCGGGGAGAGCCCCCCGGGCCAGCACCGCAAGAAGGCGGCCCCCAGGGAAAGGGGCGATTTCCTCGCTTCCCTCGTGGCCAAGTCCGGCGAGAAGTTCGGGAAGGGCGCTGGCCCCGGCTCGCCCCCGTACCACCGGCGGATCTGCATGATCCAGGACATGCTGCTGCTGGTCAAGCAGGGCAGGCAGGAGGAGGCCACCGAGCTGCTGAAGAACCTGCGGCAGGTGAGCACGGGCGGGTTCCTGCCGCGGGACGGGGGCTGCGCTGGGGAAAAGAGAGCTTTGGGAGCAGCCCACGCTGCTTGCGAAAGCCTGGTGGCAAACGGGGGCCACGCTCCGTTTTTGCGGGTTTGCCTCTCGTGGTGCAATTCTGGGGAAGTGGCTGAGGAGCTGCAGGGTGGTCACGGTGTCAGAGAGGGGGAAATACTCCCAGGGAGGTGCTTTGCATTGTCTGCAGCGAGGAAACCCTGCCGGGTGTATTTTTGCTCCTTCCCTTCCTTGCTGGCGCTGGTGGCTCTGGGATTTGCAGCCTACTCAAGGTGGTTCCCACTCAACTTTCCAAAAGTTTGGTGTTTCAAGCAGCTCCGTAAAAGCGCCGAGGCAATCGGAGCTGGCAGCATTCGAGAATCAGCTCTTTTCTTGCTGGCTCAGAAATACCCAGAGTTGGCAGCGTTGCTTTTTTATCTTTTTGACGCGCAATCGCCTGGTGGAGTTTTGCTGGTGTTGACTGGGGCTGGGAGAAACGAGACGCTCTGGGGGAGTGGAGAATTAATTGTAGGGAGCCCGAGACCTTTTGCCTTGAACAATCTGTTTGAGCTGGGCATTAGCTGGGAAGCAACAGGACGGAAAGTTGCTGTGAGCAAACAGAAAGGCAAATTAGCATGTAATTTTTTCTGCTGATAGGTGCCGATAATAAAAACACGCGAGTTCTGGGCGTTCTCAAGGCTCTGGGGTGCGCAGGGCTTCAGGGAACAGTGAGTTTTCCATGCCAACCTAAAGCAGATCCATCTTCCAGCTGGGGTTTTCTCCCTCAGCTCCTCGGTGTAACCAGTTCTGCCACCCGGGGAAAAGTTGCTCAGATCTGTGCCGGGCATCGGGAGCTGCTCTCTTGCCCTCTACTCCGTCCATGGGACTGGTCCAGTCTGGTTTTCTTTGGGGATTTTGTGTTTGGGATTTGCTGTTAGCCTTTTTTTTTTTTTTTTTATTTTTTTTTTTTTTTTTTTCCCCCCCCCCCCCGTTAGCATTTTGAACCTCCATTTTCTGGCCCAGGTAACTTCTTGTTTGGGCCATGTCCCTGTCCCTTCCAGCCCACTTCCATTTATCCCTCTGCCCTGCAGGTTTAGGATTATCTTTGGAGCAGCCCAGCTGAGAAATCCGAACTGTTTCACATGATTTGTGGGGTTTTTTTGATGGAAATCTCTCCCCACTTTCAACTTTGGGATAAAATACTGTTCCTGAGATGAACGTGCTGCCTCTCTGGGAGCTGGGGGTACAATTCCTTGGGACAGTGACCTCTCCATTTGGGATCTGTGTGGCCGTGGGGGTTGGGTTGGGCAGCAGATCAGAGCCCAAATGTTGCACCTTCCCAGCCACGCCAAATCTTTATGGTTGTCGCAGCCCATTGGAGCTGGCAGAAGGGCAGGTGCTAATTTTAGAGGGTGTTTATCTCAAACACCTCCCCAGAAAATAAACCTTGGGGCCTGTGAAGTGCCAGCAATCACTCTCACGTTCTCCCTGGCTCCGGACTGGTTTTTCTCAGCCATGCTCAGGTCTGTCCTCACCCTCTGTGCGGAGTGAGGGAGCTGGGATGTGGCACCGTGGATGCCCTAATGACAGACCTGCCCACGGGGAAACCCTCTCATCTCACTGGAGAGGGGGAAGAAGAAGCTAAAAATTAATCTTAAACTGATGGGGGAAGCGAGGAACCTGTTCCAGTCAGGTACAGCTCTGTCAGTGAGAGTCTCTGAAGAGTTTGCTCTGATAAAATATATCTTAAGAGTGTCAAAATAGAGAACACTTTGTCCTAGATACTATAATAGACTCCAAGCAGGTTTTTAATGAGGTGGTATCAATGCCTGCCTCCAGGGAGGGAATGTGGGCTGCCCCACTGAACGAATCCTGGGTGGTTTTCCAGCTGGATTTTGGGAGGGGATGTTTTAGGAGGGCATCGGTTGCTCCAAGGGACCTCTTGGGTTGTTCCCATTCCAGCTCAGCCTTCCAGAGCTCTTGGAGCGTCTCAGCCTGAGAGTGAGGATTTGGGGGGAAGGATCAGCTTCCCTCTGTGGAAAGGGGTGGATGGACGAGCCTGGTGGGGCAGAGACTTTTCCCTGAGCCATTTTGAGGGTGTCCCCTGCCGAGGGACTGTGGCTGCTCCATGTGATCCTGCTGCTGTAAAACTGGGCGTTTTCCGGCAAAACTGGGGTTTTCCCAGCAAACCCAGTGACCCGGTGCCCAGCTGTCAGCAGAGATTTTTTTAAATCCCAGGCATTTAGGTCACTGGGAGCCTTTCCTCTGACTTCAGCAGGATTTGAAGCCAGCCCAGGGTGCTGGTGAGGGGTGGGTGACAGCATCCCTGCCTTTGGAGGGGCTCCATAATTTTTTTTTGGAGCAGGATGAGCACATGGGCAGAGCTGAAAATCTCTGTTTTTTCAGGTCTCCACGCCATAACATCCTGTCCTACCCGCCCACTGCAGGACAACGTTTGGGGGGCTTTTTTGCTCCCTCCAAAGCTGTGTGTGATAATCGGGGCAGGGCTGCAATCCCTGCTGGATTATTTAAACCTTTAAACCTGCTGGAGCAGGTCCTGCCCTTCCAGCCCCTCCACTGGCACCAATGTCCACTGTGGCCTTTGCATTCCTCCCATTTATTTAGAATTTATCCTTCCTTCTCCCTCCCCTCAGGTGGCAGCGATGCTGTTTTCCTTGCAGGCTCCTGTAAGGATTAATTTGTGTACCCGGGAATGGCTGGAGGCTGCAAACAACTATAAAATACTCAGATACAAAGTGAATTTTTTTTATTTAAAAAGATAAAAAGCATGGAGAGCGGACAGACTTCGCTTCCTCAGAGAGGTCAGCAGTGGTCTCTGGTGTGGAGGCAATTTGATCCCACTGCCTGCCCCCAAAATAACACTCCTGTTATTCCTGCTGCCAGCAGCCATTCCAGAGGGCTTGTGCTCCTCTGGCACAGCCAGGCCAATTTAACATCGAGCTCCTGAGATAGAGATACTCATTTCTTTTTCCTTCCTTCTGCTCTGGAGCCCAAACCCCACAGTGCAAAATTCAAACCCCCCCAAATCCCAACCAGTGCCTGCTGCTCTCCTTGGCTGAGGTGTTTTCCCCACGGTGCTGCAGGGAGGATGCTTTTGGCATTAAATGCACTGGAAAGACACTGAGATAATTAACATTTGATTGAGGCTGGGGTTGCCAGAAGCTTGCTGGTCACCTGGAGGGAGCTGCTGGCCTTCCCTGGGAGCAATTCCTGCGTGGAATAATTTGGAATTTATCAGCCATGGAGTGACTCCTTGGGTTTACCTGGCAGCATCTTCTCTGCTTTCCAACAAGGAGCTGCTGCAGGGAGAGGCTAAAAAATGAATCCATGCAGGGTGTCCAGCACTTGGGATGTGGGAATCCACTCTCAGATCCTCCACTCCATCCAGGTGGGAGAATTCCAGCCCCACCATTCCCAGTACCACCAGTTGCAGAGCAGGATAGGTTTTAATGTTACAGAGCGTGGCACTTTTATTTTTACTTTTTTTCCCCCCCTCCATACTCTTGAGTTTCAGTGGTGAAGGCAGCCAAGCGCTGCCAGTATATTAAATTCTGGGAGTGTCTCTCCTGCCGGGGAGAGGATTTGTAAAACAAAGCATGTTTTCCTCCTCCCTGCTGCCAAACGGGATCGCTTTTCCCCAGCGAAATGGGGAAGCGCTTCCCAGCACATTACGTGGCACTCAAGGAATTTGCCATTGGTTATGGCTCGAGCGGAGCTTTTGCTGCTGCTCTCGGGGCTGCTGGGAGAGGGGAGGAGGAGGAGGAATCCAGCAGATCTGAGCATCATCTGCACAGGGCAGGTGAGCAGCAGTGCCAAGGGATTAGATGGGGAAAGGGAGGAAAAGAAAGCAAAGTTTGGCAATAAATGCCTGGGTGCTGAGCGTGGCCAGAAGCCAAATGACAAGGTCCAAGGTGTGGCAGAGAGCTGCAGCACGTGGTGCAGGGTGATGCCTGGGATTTCAACTTTCATATTTTTCAAATCCTGTAGTACTTAGTGCGTAACTCTGAAGTATCTTGGAGCCTGGGAGCTGCTGCTCTCTCATGTTCACAGTGACACAACAAAGCCTCTCCAAGGACACCCAGACTGTCCGGGGCCCAAAATGTGCAACCCAACATCTTGAGAAGGGGGGGTGAGCTGGGGAAATGACATCATTAGCTAAAGTTTGAATTGGGGAATTGATGCTGAGGTGCAAATGGCCCAAAGCTCTAAAGGTGTGAAGAACTCGTGGCTCAGGGTCCATCCTGGGCTCCATGGTGAGAGCAGCCTCTGGCTCCCCAGGCTGTGCCTTTGGAGGCCTTTCCAATAAATATCCACCTTTATTCCCTCCCTCCTGTCTGGGCTCTGTTTTTAGGGAGCCACTTCAGGCACCACCTGGACAAGCAGGCACAGGACACATCCACCTGCAAATCCCACAGGGTGTCCTTGGAGAGCAGCCTTGGAGAGGCTTTGTTCTGTCAATGTGAACGTGAGAGAGCAGCAGCTCAAAACAGGCTACAAAACACTGCAGAGTCACACACTGAGCACTGCAGGGTTTGGAAAATATGAAAGTTAAAATCACAGGCAGCCTGGGATTTCATGAACCCACTGCAAGGTGGCTGCTGCTGCTCCTCCTGGGGGAAATGTGCTCTTGTGGGGAGAGGAAGGCTGGGATGTGATGTAAAGTGAGGCTGGGCTGGGTTAGGCTGGGCTGTGTGCTGTGGGCATCTGGAATAGAAAATCAGGTCCTGCCTGTGCCCTCAGGGCACGAATCTCCAGGCTGGCAGAAGTTCATGGTGGTTGTTCCAGCTCAGCCCCTGCTCAGCACTTGCTCTGCTTATAGAATAGCAGCAATGTGTCTTTTCTCCCCTGCAGGCTCTGCTGTTTTCACACCTGATGTGAAATGCAGCAGCTCGGGGCTCCGGCCTGCAGACAGCCTGGCATGCTCCTTTTTATTATTGTTTTTTTCCTCTTTTCCTTTTTATCTTGCCTCAGACAGTGAAAGCCCAGAGTGTGCGGATGTCTCCTCTCCCTGCCGGGCGTGGGTGTGACTGAGCTGTGTGGGCTGAGCCCTCCCTGCACGTCCCAGCTCTGGCATCAGGGCTGTGCAGCTTTCAGGGGTCTGGGGGGCAGTGCACCCGAAATTCAGTGTATTGGAGCTTTAATGTTTGATATGTTGGGGGATTTGTGGCTGTGGCCTGCTCTTTGCTAAGGAAGGTGGTTGTATATTAATATTCGTTTAATTCTCCTACAAGAGATGTGGAAATTTTTTAGTATTCAACATCTTCAGGTCCTGGCCAAATGCCTGATATGATTTAATGCCTGATTCCATTTCTCTTTCTCTGTGTGTGTGTGTGTTTCAGCCTTCTTCTCTTTCAAATTTTGGGGAAAAGATCACTGCTTGGTAAATTTAATCTTGCCTCTAAAAGGAAAAGCTAATTGTCTTTTCCATTCCTCTCCAAGCCGAAGGTTTTAGCTCCAATTACTCCTGGCTCTGACCTTGCTGCTTGGAGAGCAGGAGCTGCTTGGAGCTTTCCAGCATTCTCAGATCTTTTCAAGACTCTTTATCTTTCAGACTTTGTGTCTTTCAAAGTCAGAGGCACTTCCTTTGTGCGAGGCTTTGAGCTTCACCAGCTCCAGAGAGAGCCGAGGGGAGGGAGCTGCCTTTTCCTCGTGCCTTTGGGTCTCTCAGTGGCTATCTCATTCCTCAGGGCCTCTTTTTATCACAATAATCTTCCCAGAGTTCTGGCCGTCCTGCTTTGCAGAGCAGGGTTTGATATTGCTGGGAGAATTTCTTTATGAGATGTTTCTGTGTTTTCCAGTGTTTCCAAAACCCTTGTTGGCCCATGGAGGTTTTCCCTGAGCTCTGCTCCTCCCCAGCCCTGGATCCTGCTGCTGGCTGCTGATTTCAGTCCCTGAATGTCCCCTTTTCCTGTGGGATTGGTTTCTGAGCAGCTTTCCAGTCCTGTCCCTGCTCCCACCGGCGCTGCCCATTCCCGTGCAGTGCCCGTGAGTGCTCAGGGGTTGTGTTTGGAGGAGATTTCAGTGAGGCACTGCCTGACAGCAATATTAATTCCCATTCTAGGAGATTTCAGTGAGGCACTGCCTAGCAGCATTATTAATTCCAGTTCTAGCAGCAGTTGTGTTGAAATGAAGGTTGGTTAATAAGGGAGAGGCTCACCAGCCAGCCCGGAGCAGGAGCCTGGAGCGTGCAGGTTTTTGGGAGGATTTGTGTGCTGGGTTTTTCAGTTCCTTGCTTTCTATTTAGCCACAGAAAATGGGGAAATGGGTGTTAGGGACAGGACCTGCAGCTCTGTGGGAGGTGCAGCTCTGTTTTCCACCCCCCAGCATGCAAAACACACCGAGGCGAGTGAGCTCTGTCTGCCCCTTCCTCCCACCCCAAGGACGAGCTTGGAAAACACGACACTGAAACCTCCTTGAATGGTTCCTGCGCCTCCATCTCTCTTTGTGCAGAGATTCCCTGGGTTTTCCTGATGGAAAGGCACAGGGCTTTGAGCCAATCTGCGCCTGGGAGCCCCAGTCCCATGGCTGGGAAATTCCCAGAGCTGCCTCTTCCCCTGTCCCAGGGGATGCTCAAACTGAGCCCACTCTGGGGCTGGGAGCACATCACTCCTGCCTTGCTCTGCAGGGCTGCTCCTTCACCCCCGCCCTCCCCAAGGGCAGGATCTTGGCTCAGCAGTGAAATCCCAGCAGGGGAAAGCAGAGGCTGCTGAGGAAGGAGAGCAGCCTGCGGTGGGAAATGGTTGTTTTGGCCGGGGATGTGCCGAGGGTTTTTCCTGGGACATCTCTGTCCCCGTTCCCACCGTGCTGCAGAGCTGCTCCCACGGAGCTCAGAGCTCCTGCTGGGGACTGCTTTGGGATTTGGGGCGTCCCCACCTCCAGTGGGAATTGGAATACAGGGGGTGAGAGCTTTGGACCTCGATAAAAGAGCCCCAGTTCCCTGCACAAGGATGAATTGAAGCTGCTCCAGCCTCTCCCCCAGGTCTGGTTGGTGTTGAACAAACCCCAGCCCCTGCTTCAGCCTGAGCTCCCCGAAATCAGGGCAGTGAAGCCCAAATCTCTGTGGAATCAGGACTCAAACCTGCCCAAACAGCCCCAAAACCTTGGTTCATCCTGGAATCCCCCTTATATTTCCATTTATCCATCAATTTGGATACAGTTCTCTCCTCTCCAGAAAGGATTTGGGGGAAATCTTCTTCCCAAATGTCTCTGTGGGCTTCCTGGGCTTGCAGAGAAACAATTTGGGATGAGAGTGGGAATGACCTACACCCATCACTTACATCCAGCCAAAATCATCCAGGGTTGGATTAAACCTTGATTTAAGCAGCCTTTTTTTTTTTGTGGGTAGGACTATTTTTTGGAGGGGGATTATTCTATAAGAAATAAGAAAGAGGATGTTCTCCTGTTTGGTTGTAAAAAGCTGCTTCTGCTTGGTGTAATTGGATACTTCCTTTTCTGAGGAGAGAGCCTGGTGTATCTGGAGACATTTATTTGGGCAGCTGTGGCTGGGTGAGGAATTTTGTGCGTTTTTATTCCAGTGGGAAATGGTGAATTTGGGGTTTACAGGATTGATTGATGCTTTTGTATCGCTGACTCGAGTTACATGGAAATGAAAGCAAGTCTAAAGAGCTGAAAAGTGGTTTTGAATGTTTTTTGATCAGTTAATAAACTCGAAATATGCTGGAGATGTAAGGCGGACAAAGCAAATGTCTCGAAACAGATTTTGCATTTAAAACTGGTTGATTCATTCAGTGGAGTATTAATTGTGCATCATGAATTACACTTCTGGTCACCATAATTACAGCTCTTGGTCTCCCAGGTTGCGGTTTTACTTGCAGGTTGGAAAATGTGCATTTCTCCTTTGTACCCCTGATTTTTTCATTGACTTGCTGAAATTCAGTGTTAAACTGGACTAAGTGAATTAGAATCCTTGAAATTGGAACAGACCCTTAAGACCATGGAGTCAAACATTTGAATTGACTGAAATTAAGATGTTTTCTTTGTCCTTTTGAGAGAACCAGACCCTTCCCAAAACTATGTTTGCACTTCACTCTTTTCCGGTTGTTTTTATCACTGACTTTCCTAAAATCATTGGCAGCCATGTCCTGCCTACCTGGGCCAACAGGAGCTGTTTAAATAAATTTTTCAATTTTAAAATTAAAGCCTGACCAGAGGTTGGCGTCACCTTAAATTGCTGGTTTGAAATCTGGGCAGTTTAAAGTAAATGTATGTAATGTCTAAAGCTATTTTCTAGAGCAGCATTAATTGAATTTTAATGTCACCGAATTGAATCCTTGGGCAGCCCAGTCATTAATTCTTCCTTAGCAAGTTCGAGCGTTTCCTGGTCACTTTGATGAGCCCAAAACCCTTTACTTCTGGGTTTCTCTGGAGAGACTGAGCCAGCTGGGAGGATCCAACTTCACAGTTTGGAGGCACATGCCAAGGTGGACCCTCCAAGGAGCAGCCAAATCCCCTGGTGCCAGACAGGGAAGTGACTGTGAAACCTTTCTACAAAGATTTTACTTTCCAACCAAAGTACCAAATATCTGATCCCAGCCCTGCTCTACCTGATTGTTAAAAACCTGATCCAGCAAGTAAAAACACACAAGCGTGGCATGAAACATGGGGAAAGCTCCATTTCTTCCCTTAATCCCCAAAACTGGCTTTCCTTTGTTGATGGAAGTCAGAGGCGAGGTTCCCAACTCCCTGTGGTGTAGAGCACAGCACAGGTTGAGTCTCAGGATTGGAGATGGGAGCCATCCTGCAAAAAGTGGGGATAATTTGCCCAGGCTGATGGTCTCGTCCATTCTCTTCCCTGTTTTTCCGTGGGTGTTTTAGGAGAAAAGCCTCCTGCCAGCAGTTCCCTTCCTCAGGCCACCTGGCAGCCTCTCCTCCAGCAGGCAAAATGGATGTTTTATCGTGTGTGTGCCATTCCCAGGCTGTTTGATGGGATCCCAGAGTGCCTGCCCAGCACAGCTGGACTGTCTGTGGTGGCTTTGGAGGCCAATTCAGAGCACTCAGCAGGACCTTGGTGGTTGCAGGTGTGGTGCTGAGTTTGAGACTACTTTTCATCCTCTCTTTGGACTAGAGGTGGAACTCTTCACCAGGTACCCCGAAACCACTGAGTTTCACCAGTGTGGGTGATGCAAAGAGGCTGCCGTGGCTTCAGGCTGACAGAGGGGAGATTTAGATGGGATATTAGGAAGGAATTGTTCCCTGTGAGGGTGGGCACAGGTTTTCCAGAGAACCTGTGGCTGCCTCTGGATCCCTGGAAGTGTCCAAGGCCAGGCTGGAGCACCCTGGTCTATGGAGGGTGTCCCCGCCCATGGCAGAGAAGTGGGAATGAGATGATCTTTAAGGTCCCTTCCAAGCCAAACCAGTCTTTGCACAGATTTGTGGATTTGGGAAGGGAAAAGGTGTCTCAGCTGGACGTGCATATCTGCTCTCCAGCATCTCCTTTTTCAGTACAAAAATCCAGTCCTTTCCATGGCATTCCTCTCTCTTGTCTCGTTGGTTTAGAACAAAGGTGTCAGCAGCCCCAAGAGCCGCAGGACTCCAGGTTTTCCTGGATTTTAGGATGTCTGCATCCCTGAAAAGGCCCTGAGTGCCTCATAAACAACACTGGCCGTGGGTGTGGGCATCCGGCCCTGCTCCCACGTGGGTACCAGCTGCTGGAACTGTACCACTTCCAGGCAGGAATTCTTGGCATTCCTTGGCGGGGGAAGAAGGTCCCAAAGCTGCCTTTCGAGTCCATGGCACGGTGGAAAGGCTGAGCTGTAAAACAGGAGCAGCTTCCGTGCTTTTCCTGAGCTCTCCATGCACACCTTGGTTTTCCCTCTGTTTTCCTTCCTGCCCTGTTGCTGTCCAGAGGAGGAGGATGGAGAATCTGGCACAGTGCAGGTGACAGGGCCAGCCTTGCACCACTGCAAGTTTTGGCTCTGATAAACCTCTCCATCCTTTTTTAGATGTAAAGCAGTCCTGGGATGAGCTGAACTCCCTGAAACGTGGTGAGGAATCTCTGTTTGGGGTGCTTTCATCTCTTGCCCATCAGCTGCTGTTCTCCACCAAGACAAAGAAAATAAATCAGCCAAACTCCTCTCCTGAAAGAAAATAAATCAGCCAAACTCCTCTCTTGAAAGATCTTTTACAGAAAGACCTTTTAGTGTTGCCACATCGTATAAATCAACTTTATTTTCCACAAGGACTCATGTTTGCTTGTGTGCCTTCCCTTTGGAGGAGGGTAAAAATACAGAAGCCTGGAATATTCCCAAAGGCAGGAATTCAGAGCCATTCCCATAGGCTGAGATCATTCCATTGGTTGCAGGAGGGTGGGAATGACATTGTGCACGTGCAAAATCCTGGTGGGACCCAGCACTGACCAAGCTCCATCTCCAGATGTTCCAGCTCGGACTGACCCATCCCAGAGCCAGCAGGATGCTGCTTGTCCCACCAGAGAAATGCTGGAATCCCCATCCCTGCAGGGATTTACGGGAAGTGTGGATGTGGGGACATGGTTTAGTGGTGGGTTAGTGGTCAGACTTGAGCTTTTCCACCCTAAATCATTCCAGGATTCTTTACCAGGGAGAAGTTCCTGTACTCCTCGTTTTGCAGAGGGAATGGAGGAGCAGAAGGGCTGAGCAAAGGGGAAGGGAAGCAGGGAATTTCCAGGAACGGGAATGAAGTGCACAGAAGTGGCAGAGGCACGAGCAGGGCTTGGAGCAGCTGCTCCTTATCTCTTCCTGAACAGGCACGTCGGGGAAGATAAAGCAGAAAGGGAAAAGATAGCACAGATTGAGTCTGCCTGGCTCTCCCAGGGAGGTTTTCCCAACCTATTTACTTGTCACTGGTGATTTTGGACGAGCCTGTGGGATCTTCAGAGAAAACCAAGGGGTTTTTTTCTCTTGTTTAATGCCTTGCAAAAGGGAATCTTTCTTCCAGGCGTGAATTTCTGGCATTTCTTGGCACAGAAAGAAGGTCCCAAGGCTGGTTTGGTGTCCCTGTGTGCTGAATGCCACCCCACGGCTCACCCACATCTCGTGTGTGTGGGGCTGGAGGTGTCTGATTCACCACAGACCAGTGGCTCCTCCACTTCAAAATCAGCTCAGTGTCTGTGTTAGTCATGTTTTAATGATATTAAAATCAGCTGCTCGTGGCCATTTGAGGAATTCCAGCCCGGGGTTGTGGATGTCTCGGTGGGAGCAGAGCAGGGAAGGGGAGGCTCAGCACAGTGAGCTCATCCTGGCCTTCCTCTTGCTCAGATCTTCATCTTGCATCAGCTTTCAGGGATTATTCAGCCCCGTGGTCGCATCTGGGAAATGAGATTAAGGAGCTGGTGCTGTGTCCTGAAAGCTTCTGGGGTTCTCCTTCCTCTGCTGTTAACGTCAGGAGGAGCTGCTGGTGTGAAAAAATACCCAGTGCTGGCTATTTGGGAGTTGGAAAATAAATGTTCTGGGCTTGCAGTGCCGGAACTGGGAGTAGGAGCTGCAGGCCACAGACTTTGTTCTGGCACCTGTGGGAATATCCTGTGCCACAGCATTCCGTGGGATCCGGCTGGGTGTTCCCAGGAAGGCTCAGCCCCCGTGGAGAAGCAGGAGGGATTAGCAGGGTGCTCTGTTACCGATGGCGTTCCAGGCCTCTGCTTCTCTCTGGGGACACTTCCTGGGGTGGTGTCACATTGTAAGGAATTAAGGCAATATCCCAGGGCATGGAGACGTGGATGCTTTGCTGATATTCCCACTCTGGAGCTGCTCCCTGCCTTGTTCCTGGGTGGCTTTCCATCCTCACCCCAACAGTGAGGGTTGGGTGGTAAACACTGCTGGAAGGAAACTCCTCATCCAGGCTGGGAGCTGGGAGCAGGAGAAGCCTGCACTGAACTCTGCTGTCGCTCAGCAGTGGGAGCAGCAGCTCTGCCGTGGAGCCTCTCCTGCAAAGGGAGCTCCAGGCGTGGTTTCCATCACCCACGAGTGGCAGCTCCTGGCTCCTTCTCATCCCTCGGGCCACAGATCCATCGCAGGCTCCACTGCCCTGGGGAAGCTCCCTGGGCCAGGCTGTGCTTTGTGTCTCGTCCTCGCGAGCTCCTCTGGCATCTCCACTGGGAAATGGGATATCAACAATAGCAATTTAATGGCCCTGACTGTCAAACAAAGCAGAAATATTTGTATTTTAGTTGGAGGGGGGGTGTGGGTTGAGACCTTTTATTGCTGAAAGCAGGATGTGACCCTGCCTGTCCCAGCAGCAGGTGGGCAGGAGGGATGTTCCTGCTTCTCCTTGCCTGGAGTGGGGGTCCTGGGGGTTTGGGGGTGCAGAGAGCACCCTTTCCCCTCGGAGAGGACCCAGACCCCACAAACTGGGCAGGAAGGACAGGACACAGCAGAAAAGCTGTTTATTACCTGGGTCTGTTCAGCACCCCCAGTGAAACCTGGGGCTGATTTCCCTTCTCAGCCAAGCACCGGGGCTCTCAGGCCATTTTTGGGTTAATCTGTCACATCCCTGGGGCCTGGGACCAGCAGCCAGCACCCTCTGGCCTTTCTGGACCTGGTGTGTGGTGAGATGAAGAGGAGGATTTTAATGGCTCTTACTGGAAAGGCTTGGTGGCTCTGGAGGGCAGGGCTCTCTCCATCAGCCCAGCCTGTGTCCCCTGGGATCTCATTCCCTCGTTTTGTGCAAAATCCTTCTTTCCCTGCTCACTTGAGCTGCATCTCACTCTGGGGTGTCCCAGTCCTCCCCTGTGCCACTGGGAAGGGAACTGGGTGGAGGAAAAAGAAGTTCTGCTTAACAAAAACCTGTGTGAAGTGCTCTGCTAATCCAACCCCTTTGGCTCCAGTGGGATTTAAACATGTGCTTGTAGTTAATCAGGTATTTAAGTGGTTTTCTGACTTGGCAAGCCTGAGAGGAGATATCCCAGAGGAGAAGGAGGAGAGCGGAGCCGTGGCCTCCCAGCTGAAGGCGTTTGGAGATGAGGATGTCGGGGGCAGCAGTGCGAGTTTGGGGGTGTGGGTTTAACTTTCTGTGACTCAGTTTTCCCCGTTTGTTCAGGGGGAGACTCTGCATGGAGCTGGGGCATCAAAGGTGACGAGAAAGGCAGAGGTCGGGTGAAAAAGGACAAGTTGGGATCGGTGGTTGTCAGTAAACACAGCTGGGCTGGCACTGGAGGGCACAGGAAAGGTCCTGCCAGAGGCTGCTCAATTCCAGAACTGGCACCTCCTGGAGAAGGAGAGACCCAGGGTGAGACCAGGGCGGGTGAGAAAGGATTTTGAGGGAAATCATCTCCCCTCACTCTCTGACAAACTTCTTGGGGAACTCCCAGCTCTTTGTGGGGCTGCTCAGGAGAGGTTTGATGGAGTGTGAGGAAGATTTTCCCTCGGCTCATGGATTTCACCCCAGAGCCCTGAGCAGGGTGGTTTCCCCACCTCAGTCTGATTTTCTTGCTGGGTATTTCTGCTGGGATTGCTCTGGAATTTGTCTCCACATAACCACCCAGCATCACAGCACTGATGTTATTATGCAAAGTGTAGATTATTTAACCACACTTTTTTTTTTTTTTTTAATGTATTGATTTGCCGTTGCTTTGAATCCCATTACAGGAATCTGCTTTATTAATGAACTTTGTCCGTGCTCGAGATTAAGTAGGGATGCTGGATTTGCAAATGAAAGAATTGAAATTCATGTTGTCCATATTAATTACTTAAGTGATGCTGGCTTCCTTGGGGAAACCTTTCTTTTTATTCCACTCCTGTTGCTTTGTCTTAATTCAGAAAATGAGTTTGGTGCTGTGGGATTGGGTTGGTTTTTCTCCTTTGCTGGAATTCCCTTTTAACTGGGAAGCCTCTAAATGGTTTCACAGAATAGGCTGTTCCTGAGGATAAATTTTAATTTAAAAAAAGGGTTGTGGAGCTTTTATTTCAACGTTTAGTTCAACCCTACTACCTCCTCTTCTGCTTTAAGCTAAAGTCTCTCTGTATCTTGTTCCCCTCTAAGTTTTTACCTTGCAAAATCTCTTAATTCCTGCAGTGATATGCAGCCAGATTCATATGCTGAGTAATTCCACTCTCCTTGCTGATAAAAAACCCAGGGATTTTGGTGTATCCAGGTATTGTTACTGATCCTAACCCATTTTTACCCTGTGCTCCTCCCACTCAGGCTCCTAGAAGGGTGTAAATGGTGCAAAAAAATAAAGGCTTGGCATGATTTTATTGGAGTCAGCTGCAATTTGTTCACTTAAATTATCTTTTTGTCATGCTTGCATTATTCCACAGCAGCCAGCTTGGAGAGTTAATTGAATATTTGTGTTTCTCAAAGATGCCTTCAATTACTTCCCTTGAATAACTCTGGGAGAGAGCTGTGATGAGGAAATCACTGATGCTTATTTTCTGTCTCAGAAATATCTAAGGTTTTTATTCCAGCACCTATTAAAGGATCCCAAAGCATTCCTACAGTCTCCCACCCCGAAATTCCATCCCTTTGAAGCAGAGTTGAGCATCCATTGAGGGTTAACAATGCATCCCTCCATGGCTAATGCAATAATAATCAGCTCAGGGCTGGGAGGTGGGAGCTGCTTTTAGGCAGCAGTTCTTGGGTTGCAGCCTCTCATTGTGTATGCAGGAAGGAATTGATTTCTTCTGGGTCCAGGAGGCTTCCAGGTGAGACTGGAACATCATTATTGATGCTGCAGGTTGTGTGGGATGGTGTGGGAACGTTTCCCAGGGCTGGGCAGAGCTGGGCATCAAAACAAAACCCCCGGAGAGCTGTGGGCAGTCCCCACCTTGGGATTTTTGGCTGCATTGGTCGATCCCCCGAAATGATCAACTCTCTTTTTCCATCGTTGGATTGCAACAGCTCTGCTGGCTGAGGAGGGCAAGGGGGGCCATCAAAAGCAGCATTTTTGAGTGGATTAAAGCCAAGGTGTTGTTTCAAGTGAGATTTGCAATTCCTTCTGTGCTTGGCTGTGCTGGATTCACCTGCTCCTGGGAACAGCAGATCAGGATGGGCTCACAGAGGGCTTTTCACTTCTTGTACATCAGGAGACCCACGCTGGCCTCCTCCTGAAGCCTCTCATGGTCACAGGTGCTGGGCCAAGGCAATAAATCCTGATTCCCTCCTGAGCAGAGCCTGGTTTAGAATTAAGGGCAGAGCCTGGCAGCTCATGCTGTGTTAATTGTGACGGGAGGGTAATTTGGAGAAGGTGGCTGGATTAGAGCAGGGAAGAGTGGGAGGTGAGGACTCCCAGCCTCTCATTTGCTCTGTTAGACCAGGGCCAGGTCAGGCTGAGCTTTCCTGCATCCTCCATCCCATGAGCCAAACCTCAGCTCTAGGAGGATCCCATGTCCCGTCCCAGGCAGGCTCCCTGACAGCACCTGGGGACCATCTGGCCCAGCTGCAGAACATCTGTTCTGCCATGCAGGGCTTTCCACAGGCAAATCCTGCTCCTTCCCTTGCTGGGATCTCTTCCTTCTTCTCTTCCAGTTCCCCTGAACTTACAGGACCTTCCTTACCTGGGAGACCCGTGCCCCTTTCCCACGGTTTAACCAGAGTGGTGACACATGGAGTCACCTGGGGAAGGACAGAGGGTGGCAGGATGGACAGGCAGCACCAGCCTTGTTGTCTGTTTGATTCATTGCTGAGGCTGGGCCGTCTCAGTGAGGGCTGTGGGACTCTTTTTCACAGCAGGGATGTTTGCAGGGACGTGCAGAGCCGGGGTGTCAGGCTCATGGAGTGCTGTACGTGCAGGTGGGGATGGGGAGCAGACTGCACCAGCTGCTCGTGGGCTCTGTGTTGGTCCAACAACTCCCGTCTGCTGGAGCTGGTGTGGGGAGCCTGGTCTGTGATTCCAAGCAGGGAATTGTGTGATTGGAATGCTGCTCTTGTACCAGGACCTGCTCACTTGCTGCAAGCCCAGACAGCGGGGCGGTCTCTCTCAGGCAGTGGAAATGACGAGGGCGAGGGATTCCTCCCCATCTGACAGTGCCATCCTCTACTTGTGAATCTCTTCCCCTTTCCTGCAAGGATCCCAGTTCTGCTTTTCTTTTTTGTTCCTGTAAATGCTTATTTCAGAGCAGTGTGTATGGATTTAGTGCTTTGTGAGGGCAGGGTACGAGAGCTGCACGCACAAATTAAAATCTTTAGTGGCCATCAGGCATCTCCTGTCACCTTGCAAGGACAAGAGTTGTCTGAGCCCCGGGTTACCTCCAAAAAAAACCATGGGGACCTGAAGCAAATGATAACAATCTAACTAATATTGATGGGTGATCAGCTGCAAAGCAGATGGGGCTGCTTTTGGCTGGGAGAGTGGGCATGAAAACCACGCCGAGCTCTGTGCTTGCTGCGCTGGAAAACAAAGGTGAGAGCAGCACGAGTGGGATTTTCCTGCTCCAGTTGCCTCAACGTTGAATGTCTAGGATCAGCTAATTAGAGGGGCTTTTCTTGGCAGGTAACTGAGAGAGACAAGCTCATCCAGGGCCTGAGTCAGCCCAGCTGTCTTAGAGCAGGATGAATCACCATCCTCATATGAACTGACAGCAAACTGAGCTTGGGTGGCAGCTCTGGCTCCTTCCCTGACAGGAGATAATAGGCAGCCTGTCCTCCAAGTCCAGGTTCCAGCAGAGATCTAGAAGGTTTTTACAAGTGAAAATAAGGATTTTTTTGCAGTTGGGAGCTGGCAGCACAATGTGATCGAGGCTGGGGCTGATCCTGGGAATCAGCCCTGTGCTGGGGCAGGAGTTCCCTCTGCAGCCCTGAGAGATACAGGTCACTGGGCAGAGGGATGATAAATTTGAAATTCTGCTCCTGACCTGTGGTTTGGATGCTCCAGGAAGCTCGTTGGGCAGACACATGAGGATGGAAATGGCAGATTTGGTAAAATTGGTTTTATTTTCTTTTAATACTTTACTGCAGAGCTGTGAAGGGGAGAGGCCCAGCAGCCAGACTGAGTTAACAGGGTGGGTGATGTGCAGGGTTGATGGGTTAACCTTTTTTTTGGGTTTAACCAGGGAATGTGGGGGGCTCTGGGTGGAGATGGCTCCCAGGAGCTGAGGGGGTGGCAGAGTGACCTCTCAGCTGTCCTTTGCTCAAATCCTCCTTAAACCTGCAGCCTCTTCTGCCTCTTCCCTTTGCAGAAGGAAAACTTTGTGGGAATCACTCTCCTTGGGAGGGTTCTGAAAGCCTCTTGTGCCTCTGGGCTGAGCCTGGCAGGCTGGGCTCTCACCCACCTGGCTGGGAGCTGCAGGAACAAGTGACAGTCCTACCAGGAGCCATCTGGTCCAGGCTCTGCATGGCCAGCAGGACCCTGGCTTGGGACTGAAGCCCCAGCTGGAGCCACAGCCCCAGGACTGGATGGAAAACCAGGATGTGGGCAGCTGCTGCTGCTTTAGGAGGGATGAGTGGATAATATTTGGAGAGCTCAGGGCAAACAGCTGGGTTAAAGGCAGTGGTGGATTGGAACTGTTGGAGTTGTTCAAAGCAAATCCTGGAGTCACCTTCCCCAAACAGCATTTCCAGGTTTTTCCTGGGATCCCAGTGGCTCTGTAAACCAGGGGAGCTGAGGCCATGCCCATCAAACATCCACAGGCACTCTCCTGAAGGAGTCTTAGCTGTGGTCTGGCCAAATCCCACTTGGAGTCGTTGCCTTTGCCTGGCAGTATGAAATAAAAGAGCATTTTTCTGCAGATCTTCTCAGTTGTTTATTATCTGCCTGGCAGCATCACATCTCTGCCCATTAATCCATCTCTCCAAGTTCCTCCAATTCCAGCTTCCCGGAGGGAGTTCAAGCTGCCACCATTTATTATTGGAGTCAGTCTGCCAGGGAAATGTTTGCTCCTTCCCCGAAGCATCGACTCCCTGCTCTCACTGCACCCTCACTCAGGGCTTGAATGAGCCATTTGTGGCTCCCAAACTGATATTAACTCCCTGAAAGAGAAAATACCCCTCATATTTAAACTCTGGTTTTACTCCAGGCTGGTGGGCTGGACGTGAAATCTGCAGGAGCAGCTGCTGGTTTGTGTGGAGGCTCCCAGTGTAGTTTTTGGGATGCCCCATCACAGCTGCCCAGCTGCAGCTGAGCTCCCAAATGCTGCCTGCCCTCCTCAAAGGTGCAAATTTGATCATCTCTCTGTGGCTGAGGGCTGGTTTGTCCCAAAATATATTGGGACATCATTACCTTTGGGATGCTTTACTCTTCTCTCGATCAGAAATTGGTTCCTGTCTTAAAAATCTTTTTGGGGAAGAGCAGGAGGAAGTGGTTGGATTTTCCTGACAAGACACAGGGGTTGAGCAGCAGGATGTGCCCTCCATCCAGAAAAACGTGTGGTTGAGTCACATCCCACACCTCTCTCTGAGCTGACCTTCCTCCCCACACTAATCCCACCTGCTGGAATCATTTTTCCCAGAAAACTTGGAGCAGATGACAGACGGAACACTGAATTAATCCTTCCCTCCTTTGTGCCCAACCCTTGTTTACAACACCAACCTCCCTGCTTGGAAATCCAGGATGCTGCCCTGAATTTAGTGGAGATAAAGGAGTTTTGGAAGAGGTGCTGGCCCAAGCAGCAGCTCTTGGGATATTGCCATCCAGGTAAAATCCCTTGGGAGAAGGGAATGTGCTGAAAAAAAGGTGACTGGAGCCAGATGCTGGGCGTTTTCTGCAAAGCCAGTGATTGGTGATTTGCTGCTGACAGCATGAACTGGTGTTAAGTTATTAAATTGCAGATGAGCTCATCACTTGGCCTCGAACAAGTTTCAGCCTTGAGAGGCTTTAAAATATTGCATGTGGTGGAAAAGACACAATGCTGGTGTGGCAGAGAGGTTTGGGGAGCAGCTGAGAAAGACGTCTGTGCATGAAAAATGTGTGTACCAGGAGAGAGGAGGGAATGCTCCATGCGAAAAATGTAAAGTTCTCCCAGGAGAGAGGAGGAGAAATTCTCTGATTTATGAGCTGGACGTTTTAATTTTAGCTGAGGAGAAAATGGTGAAGAGTTTTGAGATGCTTGGAGAACAGGGGCAAGATGCTGAGCCTGGTTTGATCCTGAGAGGTCTCAGTGAGTTGTCCTAAATCCCCAGATCGGCCCTCTGGTAGTGCCTGGTGTTTGCCACAGACCATGGACCAAATCCAGCTTTTATCTGATGTTTGCTTAATCCTAATGCTGAGCTTTACCAAACTGGGAAGGTTCTACCGCGCGGGTGTTTGATGCTTCTCTCCCTGGAAGAGTGGGAGTTTCCTCCGGGCACCTCCCTGCACAATTTCTATTTCTTCTTCCTCTTGCAAAGCAGCCCAGAGATTAATTATTTTATTTTATTTTATTTTTATTTTATTTTATTTTATTTTTTTATTTTATTTTACTTTAGTACAACTTGGCAGAGACCATAAATCAGTTTGGCCGCTTGATTTTCCCAACTGGGCACGTGCTGGGTTGGGTTTTGTGGCCGCTTGGATTTGTTGTTCCGAGGCTTTTTTGGTGCTCCCAAGGCAGAGCAGCCTCACACTCGTATGTTTTTTAACTGCCTCGGCTCTTTTTTTAACTAAATGACGAGTTTGCAGTCCAAGAGTTGGTGTTAACTCAGACAGTGCTGCGGGCTGATCCTAAAAATACCAAGGAAAGCAGTGGAATAAACACTTGTCACCTCGTTTGTGGCCTGACCTGTAATTGCTGTAATGTGAGATCCCTCTGGCTGCTTTTGTGAAAGCAAAATTGATTTTTTTTTTAAAGTGTAGATGTTTGTTTTCAACCTGTCTGAAATCACAGAGCATCCACACCTACAAGCCATGTGCCTTCCCGTGGGGGTTTTGGGGTTGGAGCATCTCTGAGCTCAGCACAAGCTTTAATTTATTGCACGGTGCCAAGGTGTTACTGGCTTGTGTTTGCCCAGGGGAAATTCTTTGTGCTCAGTGCCACCAGCTCCATGGGAAGTAGAAAGAGTTCAAAAAGAAATTGAAAGAGTATTTGGGTATTATATACAGAAATATATTTGAGGTAAGAGGAGTACACTGTGTATAACCCTTCCCCTCCTCATGCCTCTGCACCGATGTATTTCATACAAGGATGAGTTCTCTGCCAAGATTCCTTAAATTATTCTGTCTGAGAATCACAAACCATAGAAAGCAGCCTTGGAGGGAACCTCAGGAGGTCTGGCCCATCCCTGGGGCAGGACCAGCTCCATCTGAACCGCTCCTGACACCGCCTTGTCCAGTCTCCACTGGCAGAGCTCTCACCCCTTCCCAGTCAGTCCAATCCAGCATTTTGCTCTTCCCCCCACTCCAATCCATCCTCCTGTTTCCACTGCTGCAATTTTAGGCTCCTTCATCCCTCCCTGTGCTCAGCAACCCCAGAGCACCTCCAATGCTGCATTTATTCTCCAGTTGCAGTTTTGTGTCGTGTTCCATGGGGTCACCTTGGATTTTATCCTGTTGCAGGGGTGTCATTAACTCAGTGGGTTTATGAGGGTGATCCTGCAGCCCTAAAGCCTCTTTGCAGAGCAGGTGAAGGCCAGCAGTGCAGCTTCCCTCAGGGTGACCCAAGGTGTCCCTTCCTTCTCTTTGTCACCGAAACTGCAGGAAAAACAAAAACCCTCCAACACCATTTTTAGCGGGAGCTGCTGGGGATCATTTCCTCCTTGGCTTTTTCATTTCCTCCACTGGCTTTTCTACCCCACCTAACCTTGCTCCTTTGCCCTGTTTCCTGCAGGATTTAGGGATGGAGTCGACCTCTCTGGATGATGTCCTGTATCGCTACGCCAGCTTCCGGAACCTGGTGGATCCCATCACTCACGACCTGATCATCAGCCTGGCCAGATACATCCACTGCCCCAAACCAGTAAGTGCCACGGTCTCCTCACGCTCTGGGGCCGTGCTGGCTGGGGAAACTGGGAATGTGCAACTCCTCCCTGAGTGCCAGGGGAAATCCTCCCAGTTTTGGGTGGGTTTGGACCAAGAGGATCAGGTTTTGGAGCTGAGTAAGTGGTGTTTGGCTGATGTTGGTGCTCCTTTTGACTCGTGTGTGGGGTTTTTAAGCTCTTCCTGGCAAGGGATCATCCATGGGTGGATGGACCTGCAGGCATCGCTGTCCTGTATCTGCTGCTAGTAACAGGTCTTTAATTTCCTGTGAGAGTGTCTGAAGGGGTGCAGTCATTCCCTGCTGCTTCTTGTGGGTTTTTACTCAGTTATAGCCTCCACCGGCGTTTAAAAAGGAGGGAAATTGCTTTTTTAGAAGCGTTTACAGATTTCTTTCATGCTGTGAGGCAAAGCCACAAAGGTGCTGCTCGGGCTGTGGTGTGAGTCTGACTCTGAAGGGCTTCATCAAACTCTCTGCCCGCAGTAAAATGTCCTGGGAAGGGTGGAGTGGCTGCAGGGGACACCCAAATCTCCATCTCCAGAGACCAAGGATGGCTGTCCCACGTCCTACAGCGTGACATCAAGATGGAGACACACCCCTGTGCTGTGCAAGGATATCCATGGATGCCCTTTCCTGTGGAGAACAAGATCCTTTCCTTCCTCCTCCCCTATGAGCTGGGGAAGTGAAGAAAGCTCCTCTGGTGCCGGGCGCGTTTCCAGGCGGAGAGGCCCCGTTCCCCTGCTGAGGTTGCCCTTTTCCAGAGCTCTGGGACTAAGCTGGTTTCTCCTCCCGAGGGTGAGCCAGGAGAGCTCTGTATTCCCTATAAAAACACCCCGAGGCCACTCCTGAGCCTGGAGCTGCTCCAGTACTGAGCTCCTGCTCTCCCTCGTCCTCCTGCAGGTTTCTTTTGGCACCAAAGGCTGTGGAGGAGGCAGTGCCAGGGGAAGCAGGGAGATGCAAGGTCCTTGTTCCTCTGCTCAGCCCTGGAGGAGGCACATCTGGACAGCTGTGTCCAGCTCTGGGCTCCTCAGGACAAGAAGAGCTCCTGGAGCGGGGCCAGAGCAGGGGGACAAAGAGGAGGAAGGGGCTGGAGCATCTCTGGCAAGGAAAGGCTGAGAGAGCTGGGGCTGTTCAGCCTGGAGAGGAGACAGCCAAGAGGGGACCTCAGCCCTGGCTGTCCCTGTCTGCAGGAACTGATGCCCAGGAAACTCCACCTGAAATTGAGGAAGAATTTCTTCCCTGTGCAGGTGAGAGCTGGAACAGAGACCAAAGAGGCTGTGGAGTCTTCCTTCATTGGAGATATCCCAGAGCTGTCTGAACACAATCCTGTGCCATGTGCTGTGGGATGACCCTGCTGGAGCAGGAAATTTGGGCCTTCCAACCTGACCATTCTGGGATTCTGAGATGGCAAAAACGGCAAAATCAAACCCAAATAAATCAGTCTGTGCAGCAGTGAGGCTCTTACTCTGCAGGAGATGCTTTCTGGATGCCCTTGGTGCTCTCCCCATCCTTTACACAGCTGAAAGCACCACACCAGGGATGGATGGAGGGATGGATGGATGGAGGGATGGATGGATGGATGGATGGATGGATGGATGGATGGATGGATGGATGGATGGGGGTTGCCTTGGAGAGGGAAGCAGAGGTTGTGCAGGTGACAGAGAACATCTCCAGCAGCAGCAGCAGGGCCGAGCTGCAGCTCTTCCTTGGTGGCTTTGCCTTGCTCAGGTTTGGGTGCCACTGGCTGTGCTGTGCTTTAAACCTTCTTTTTTGGCAGCTAAGTGAAAAGTAATTTCATCCCAGTGTTTCGTGGTGGTTTCCTGAGATACTGATGTTCTCTAAGTCCCCAGAAACTTGCATGCCTTAGTCACCAGAGTTGTTTTCCAGCTCCAACCCTCTCTTCCTCCAGACCTATTTGACTTTGACAGAGGCTTGGCACGAAGTGTGAGAGCAGGAGAAACCTCAGGGCCAGGAGTGCTGCAGAAATTCTGGCTTGTGCTCTCCATCCTGTGGCACAAATACACATAAATATATAGGCTGAGGCAGCTGGGAGCTCGTCCTTATCCATCCAGAGGTGGATGGGGCTGACCCGGACCCTGTTCCCTGTTTCTCTTCTAAATATGTCCCTGCTCAGGGTCATGGGGTCTTGTTTCCCTCCTGGAGAGGCTTTCCTGACTCTCTGTACGTTGCTTTTTTTCACTCAGCTTCTATTTATACCACCCTTAGCTTAAAGGTGACCCCGTGGTCTCTCCTCTGAGCTAAAATCATAGTTGAATCATTTTTCCAAGCCCTGGGTAAACACGGCCTGATCTGTATGGCCAGGAAGAAGTTGGCCTGGGCTGTCCAGCGTGGCTGTGGCCTTCAGGGGATGCTTATTCCAGCCAGCAAATCCAAACCAGCAGCAAGGCAAAAGCTGCAGGAGGAGGCTGGAGTGCTGTCAGGAGGGATTTGGGAGGTGGAGATGGCTTGGGTGAGTTTTGTGAGGGCGTCCAGGCTGGATCGCGTATCCCGGGCCCTGCCGAGATGCCAGCCTGGCCCGGGGGTTGGGGTGCGAAAGGAGCCAAGGAAAAGCTCTTTTCCAGAAAATTTGGAAGTCAGGGGTTGGGTTTGGCCCTGTCCCTACTTGCAGATGTGTGAAATGAAGTCCAAGCAATCCCAGGCGCTTGGGTGCAGCTCTGGTCACCTTTGGGGTTCCTGAGGCCTCGGAAGGGGCAGGTTTGCTGTTCAGGAAGCTCAGGTGGTGCAGGAAGATTTCCAGCAAGGAAAGGGGGTGTTTGCTTTGGATCAAAGGCATCTGAACAAGTGTTTTCCTCTCCCATGGCCAGTCCTTTATCTTCCTGCTTCTCTCCTCATGGAAAACCGTTCCTTGGAGAGCAGCTCCACCCCAAAGCCACTTCCCAAAACCCAGTGCCAGGGTGAGGAGTCAGGGGGTGCCGCCAGTGCCCTCAGGGTGATGTCCCCATGCCTGTCCCCATGGCCAGGAAAAAGGGACAAAACACCCCAGCAAAGCCACGTGCTGTGGGATGGAGCAGCCAGGATGTCCCGAATCTCCTGCAGCTGCTCCGGTTTGCAGCGGGAAGGAGCTGAAAACACAAACTTTGCGTAAGGAGCGAAGGGCCCCCGTGAAAAATTCACAGCTCGCTGTGCCAGCAGGGATATCTGGCCCTGAACTGTTGGAAAATTAAAGCAATTCCTTTTTTTTTCCATAGACCAAAGCCACGAGTGTGGATGACTGATGGCCGTGATAGGGAGTGAGTCAGGCTTCCCTCCAGCTTGAGGATTTGTTGGATTTAGGATGAGCGCTGGGGGAAAGGGGAAAGTGGAGCCTTGGGCAAGGCTGGTTTGGGGTTTGTGACCTTGTGCTGTTCCACTGCAGCCCCTGGAAGCTCCTCCAAGCCCTGAAGGCTGCCCAGAGTGAGATTTTTGGCTTTGCTGATCCCCATCCTGCTGCTTTCTGCTGAGGAAGAATGGCAGAGCAGCTCAGCAAAGCCCTGTCCCAAAATCCAGCTTTGCCTGGTTGGTGCCTGCACCTCCTGGGCAGCAGCTCCTCCCAGGCCTCAGGTGGAAAATGTGATGCTGTTCAAGCACCGTGAGGGTGGGTTTGGGCAAATATCTCAGTTTGGAAGCTGTGTACAACAGGGAGCATCATCCTCATCTTCCCCGCTGAAATTCAAGATAAATGGGGACAGGGAGTGTTTTAAAAAGCTTTTCTAAGCAGCTGGAGAGTGGAGCAAAGTGGATTTTGCCCTGGGTGGATGGGAGATCTGTTTTCCTGTGTCATTTGAGCAATTTCTGAGTGGCCACATCCCTGGTTCCAATGTCTTTTCCTGCCTGAGCTCTAAACTGATCAGGTTTGCAGGATGGCTTTGATTCCATGAAATGTCACCCATGAAAACAAGAAAGCAGGGAAAGGAAAAGTGGTTATTGTGACCTGGACAGAATAATCCATTTCTAACCCTCCTTCAGCCTCGTGCTGTAAGGACTTAACATACAAATGGTTCTTTCTGCTGGCGCTGAATGTGTTCTTTCTGCTGGAGCTAAAATGAGCATTTTTCTTCTTATTTACCATCCCTCTGTGCTGTGCCATTGTGGCTAAAACTGTATTAATAACCTCAGTTTGTGCAGGATGAAGATAATCAGGGCACCACGACCACGAGCTCAGGGCCTTTATCCCTGTAAATATCCCCATAATCCAGCTCCTCTGCCATGTGTGTTATTATTTGAGCTGAAATTCAAATTATCATTCCAACTTCCTGACATCAGATTTGTTTTTCAGCAGTATGATCTGAAATGGTAGGTCTGAAGCAATGACATGTTGAGGGATACTCCAGCACAGGGTGATCTTGTCAACCCCATGAGTTTTTTACCTTTCCCTTTTCCTCTGAGGTGTGCAAGGAAAATCCCACAAAGTGCTATGAGAACACTGAGTATTATTTGCTTTCTGCTTTAAGAAACATCATCAGAGGAGCTGATCTATGAAGCAAACACCCCTAAACCCCCAAATATATTATATAAAAGCAAAGGGGATGATGAGGATTCAACTTAATTCTGTATTAATGGCCCTTTCTGGTTTTTGGGATTTTGGTTTTTTGGGGTTTTTTCCTGGTCTTGCTCCAAGTGTGAAGATCCCTCTTTGTGGGTATTTAAGACACCTGCAATATGTGAAGATGTCCTGGAGTAGGAAAAAGGCTGGAAAGCTCAGTCCCCACTGAGGGCAGCTCTGGATCTTTGCTGACTTGATGTCCTGCTCTCAGCTCTGCAAAAAGAGACGAGTTCCTTCCCTAAAGATTTTGTGTGAGAGCTGAAGCTGAGCTGAGTGCCTGGGAAATGGGGGAAAATTGCACTTTGCAGGGGTTTTAAGCATTAAATCTAAGAGGGAATAATGGCAAGGTCTGGATGGGCTATAATGGTGCCACTGCTGCGAACTTACTGGGTTTTTGTGTGAAATGGGACCTGAGCCCTGCCTGATCCTCCTTGTCCAAACCCCACGGGATGCAGGGAAGCCCCTGGATCCTTGTTCCTCCCAGCCTCAGGAATGTGCTCCCAGAATCCCCATTTCCATATGAAATTGGAAATGTGGCCAGTTAATCACACTCTGATCATAAAATCATTTAGGCTGGAAAAGATTTCAAATCTCAAGTCCAACCACTGACTAGCCCAGCATGGCCAAGGTGACTTTTACCAAACTTTTCGTCTTTTTGATCCCTTTTTGGGTTGCTCAAGCCCCAAATCTCAATGCCAGCTGGCAGAATTGCCAGGTCCCCTTTTTGCTCAGCTCCCATAACAACAGGATGACCTTTCCCAGCCATCTGCAAAGCCCTGGAAATGCCACAGGGTGGATTTTTATCAGCCTGGAGATGGATTTTTGCAGTGCCTCCCAAATGTCAGGTGCCACATCATCCAGCAAGGGATGTGCTCAGCTTCCCTTCTTCCGTTCCCCAGAGCCCCAAATCCTGCCTTTGCCCCATGCCGTGGGCTTGAAGAAAAATCCAAAAATCCCCCAAATTTCAGCTTCTTTGCTGGGTATCACAGTCAGGCTTTGCAGTGGCACTGAGGATAAACCCCTGGGACTTCCAGCAGCCCTTTCCTTGCTGCTCCCTCCAGCCCTGAGTGAGGAATAAGGAGCACTGTCAGCTTTTCACAGCAGGGAATGCCTGGATTTGGGAAGGGCTGTGCACTCCAAACACCTCTGGGCCTTGGAAGCACTCCCATTTCTTGGGCTAATCCTGGAATTCGGAGAGTTCCTGGCATCGAGCCTGTCTGCAGCATCACAGCTGCCTTGCCAGGTTATTTCTTGGAGCAAGGAGAAGTTTGTCCCTTTGCTGCTGAGCTCCAAGGTTTCCTTGGCTGTTCCCAGCACGGTCACCTTGCTGGGACAGCTCTGCACCCCTGGGTTTGGCTGTGCCACAGGGCAGAGATGATTTCACACAGATTTGGGGTGGCTCAGCACCCTGTGGGTCTTCTGAACCCCATCTGGTTCACCCCACGGGTAGAATGTGCCCTCCTTTCCCTGGGAACCACCAGGGGATGGCTCCTTCCAGAGGGGAGCACCTGCTCTGTCTCTATTAGAAAGAAAAATAAAAAGAAATAAATAAAAGCAAAGAGCTGAGTTTTTATAAATAGGGAAAGTGCCAGGAGGCTTTCCAGTGATTGCTCTTCCTCGATGGCAGGGACTGGGATTCCTGGCCAAAGCCCAGCAAGCGATTATCTCCCGGTCTGGGGAATTTGGGGCTTTGGGTAAGAGCTTTATCCCACCCTTCCCATCTTCAAAGAGTTTTGCAGTCTTGAGTAATTTGCAGTTGGGTAATTTGCTAAATCCTGCCGATTTCTCTGTCACTTTCCCTTCTCCCCTTGCCATCCATCCCTTCAGGAAATCCCCAGCACAGCTCCTATGTCTGCAGCCATAGTTTCACATCTGCTTGGAGCCCTTGCATGTGACCCTTCTCCTTCCATCCTCACGGCATCCCGGAGCTGTTGCTGGGAGAACGTGGATACACTCGACTGCTGCTTCCTCGCCTCTTTTTCCCTTAAAAAACCCCCAGTAAAATCCCCATTTCTGCTGTGCCTGCAGGGCCCCGCGGTGGTTACTGAGCTGGAGACGAGCGTTGTTTCCTTTCCCTGGGATTCACAGGGAACAGCCGGGACTGGATGTGAGGGGGTCCTGCGGCCCCTCCCCCGGCTCCCAGGGCTGAGAACCCCCAAGGGAATGACCAAAATATCCCAGGGACACTCCTGCAGCAGCGAGGGGCTGGGCTGGGCTCTGCTTCCCGTGGGATCCGATGTGGTGCAGCTGATCCAGGCTGGGAAAGTCTCTCCGTGATGTGCTGAATGCGGAACATAAATAACCCAAAAATCCACGTCTGGTTTCACCCTGGGAGCAGAGCGGGGACGGAGGAGGGCGAGTGGTGCCTGCATTCAGCAGGTGCTGGGCTGAAAGCTGCGGTTCCAAGGGGGCTTTTCCCGGAGAAATGCCAATTTTTCTCTGGAATTCATCCTCCCTGTGCGTGTTGAGGAGGAAGGCAGTGCCATCGAGTGCCATCATCATCCTCTGAACACTCCAGGCTCCAGCAGCAGCACCTCGGGGGTTTTTCTCCGGGCTGCTGTGCGCCGGCTGCAATGCTTAACCTGTTTTTTGCTGGGATGTTTCCAGAGCAATGAGTGGCCCTCCTGGATTTTTAGCTGCTCCCTTTGTTTTCTGGCAGCTCTATCAGCAGGATACTGATGGATTTGGCATTAAAATGCTGCTCCAGTGACCTTTCCAGTGGCATCTGAGTGGCCTTCCCATAATGACTTTGTTTGTGGGACTCAAGTGGGTCCAGTTTATCAGGAGTGGGGATGCTCCAAGGCCTCCTCTCCACACCTCAGGCAGGTTTTTAAGGCTTCACAGCGCCAGGAAATGCAGCACACACCTCCCTGCCCTTCCTCACCCTGCTCCCATTCCTCCTTTTCCGTGGAAGATGAGCTGGGTACCCTCCAGCAGCTCTCAGGGAAGATTTTTATATTCTTTTTTTTTTTGCAATTTCCCTTTATCTCCCATGTTCCCCTCAGGGCCGTCTATCACCTCAGATTTTATTGCCTTCTCTAATTGCTTCTCTGAAGTCCAAGTGCAATATTACTCCAGGATCCTTTGGAATAACTTCCTGAGCTGCTGCAATCCTGTTCATCTCCTACTTCTGCCTCTCTTGATAAGCCCTATTGTACATTGCTTTTCATTTTGGTGTGTCAACACCGAGGCTGAGCCTTTGCACTTTGGCCTTTCAGCAAAGCAGATTGGGGGAAAACGTGCAAAAATTGGGTTCCATTCCTTCCCTTTGCTTCTGCAGATTTTGCCTTTCAGTGTTCTGCCGCTGCTGCAGCTTCATCAGCTCCTAATTTGGGGTTTAATTCTGGGTTGTCCTGAGTGAGCCCCCAGTGCTGGTGGGATGTCCATGGGTTTGTGGGCTCAGAGCTGGACTGGTCTGGCTGGAATTTGTAAGAACAGGAACAAATCCCTTCCTGAGGGCAAAAGAATGAACCTGGCTGGTGCTCAGGGGGAGGTGAGCACCCACCCCATGCCTGCAGCCAGGACAGGAGGGGGACCTGTGACAATCCCTCTTATTTGGGGTTTCCAGCTTTGACAGATCTGCCTGGAATCAGAGAATTTGGGGTGTTTTGAACCCTGAAGTTAAAAGCAGTGCCATGCTCAGCGTTGGGTTAATTTGATGAAAGCCATGGGGTTAATGGGACCTTCTGGAGATGGGCCGGGCAGGTCCCCTCAGGTGACAGCCTGGGTGTCCCTGCAGGCCCCTCCTGCCCACTCCCATTTTGCACCAGTTGCTGCCTTTCCCCCTCATTGAGTTTTATCCTGCTGTCACGCAGGACTCCACAAAATGTTAATTTTGCCCTGGCACAGAGCCCCTGCCATCTGCTCCAGGGCACCTTCAGCTGCCAGAGTATCAGGCTGCTCCAAAAAGGTGGTGAAGGGCCAGAAGAGCTGCTCAAGGTCTGTATTCTCACCCTGCTTTGCAGCTAATTACAGCCACAACCTTTAATTACTCCTATGCAAAAGCATTTTCAGTTTGTTGTGCAGTCATTACCTGCAGACCTGGGTTTGGAATTTCGCTGGATGGTTTTGTAGCTGGGTTTGGGGTTTGCCAGGTGATGGGGTGAGTTTTCTGCTCAGCACCTCCAAAATGCTCCTTCCTGTGCAAAGGGGTTGCTGCTGGATGGGAAATTCTGTGGGGTTTCTGATAAGCTTTTACCAAAGCCTAATTTTTGCTTGATAGAAGATTTGTTCTTCTCCTCCTTAAAAAAAAAAAAAAAAAAAAAA
>WEKY01035147.1:158743-238604 GCA_013390045.1 Picathartes gymnocephalus
AAAAAAAAAAAAAAAAGTCCTTTTTCTTTGGCTTTTATTTATGTTCCTTCAGACTTTTACCTCTTTTACCTCTTTTACCTCTTTTACCTTCTTCCAGAGGGAATTTTTGGTGGTAAAACCTCTATCCAAGCAAACCAGAAGGAAGGCAGTGAGGTTTCCACTATGAAAAACATTCTCTATCCAAACAGCATCTGGAGCTGTTTGCTGGCTTTGCATTGTTTCTGTGCAGGTTTTCTGTCTTCTGTTTCTGCGCATCTTTTAATGCTTAGTAGGATTTCCCACACACCACCAGGATTTCCTAATATTTGGTGTAGTTTGATATGAAAACCCCCCCGGTATGAGGTGATGTAGGACCTGATTTGATGCTGGGCTCTGACTGTGTGAGCCCTGTGGATCCACAGTGATCATTGCAAAATATGACCAAAAAACCCCTCATTCTTATTAAAATGGCCTTTATTAGATTGGTTCAGCTCCTCCTCTAATTTGAATTAAACCAGACAGGATTTATTTTTCAGAAGGATTTCTGCTCTGTGCTACAGGGAGGTCAAATTGATCAGCCCTAAAGCCACATTTTCACTTTATTTGGGATTTATTTTTGGGATCTATCACTCCACTATGCCAACATCTGCTTCCCTCTGGGCATCACCCACCTCATCCCTCACCCTCCACACCCGGATCCTCTTCCCAGAGGAGCCTGGAATGAGGGAAGGGGAATTTCAACACCCTCGTGGTGATATTTTAAGGACACTTCCCTGGAGAGCTCTTCCAGGGGGGGGTTGTTCCTTTGAACAAGGAACTCAGCCATGCAGGAGGAGGGATTTGGGATTTGGGATTTGGGATTTGGGATTTGGGGTGGATCCTCCCCTGCACACCTGGATGGGGTTGTAGGTAGGAACAGTCACCAATCCCTGCGTTCACCTCCTGCCTTTTTGGGATGTTTTGGGGGAATGGTGGATTTAAATCTTTTCCTACCTCCTGGTCTCACAGGATTTGCTGGAGAAAACTCCATCAGGACTTCCAAAGGGAAATCTGGGACTGGCTGCAGCACAGATGTCTGCAAGCAACAATAGGCTGAGCTCAGCCCCACGCTCTGAAAGCACCGGGGGGAGGGAGAAAGAAGAAGAAAGGGAAGGGAAAAAGCAAAGCAGAAAATCATTAGATGACTTCAGCCCCTCGGGACAACATCAAAAGGGAAGAGTCGTGAATTCGGATCCCGTTAAACGCCGGGGTGGGGAGCAGGAAAAGCCATTTTGGGGCCGCGGCTGCAGGTTTGGGGTGGGCAGAGCTGTGCCCGGGGCTCGTGGGGTTTGTCCTCTCTGCTCTGGGGGTGCTGGGCACGGCTTTCACTCCCTCATTCCCTGAGATCGGCGTGTCCCAGGAGCGTTTGGGGTCTCCGTTCGCACTCCAGGGATCTCACAGGGTGTGAGTCCCTCACACATGGGCCATTTTCACCTTTCCTCTCCGTTTCGCTGCCATCCTTTCCAAAGGCCACGGTCTGTCCCTACCCCAGCGCGCGTCCCTGGGGATTTACTCTCTTTGCCTCCTGCTAATTTGGGATAAGTCATTGGATACACATTAAAGCCATTGAGGATTTCCTCCCAGGGCCTGTCTCACTGGTTTATGCCTTTGTTTAACTGGATAATAATTCCATTTATCATTGCGAACATGGGGTTTTTTTGTCTTTCAACTGCTTGAGGTTTTTTGCTTAATAATCCAAACTATTATCCTATTGTCCTAGCTGATCATCCAAGACAAAAAAAAACCCCAAAGGATGAGGGTTTGGAAGGAAATCTCTCACTGTCTATATTTTTCAGGTGTGAAATAGGTCATGTTTTAAGGTTTATTGTCTGCTGAGCTGCATGAAAAGCAAAAATCTTGGCTGAGGGATCTCCACACCAAATATTTCCTGGGCAGGGAATGGTGTCCTGGGCAGGACAAGTGTGGTTTGTGCCTGGACAGAACTCCCCGTGCTTCACAGCTGCAAATCCTGCAGCACCCAGAAAGGGATCTTGCAAGTGTGAAAAGTCGTCTAGAAGAACCACTAAAAGAGGAGAGAAAAAAAAAAAAAACCCCAAACTTAATTTTTAAGGGACTTGAATAGGCCGGGGAGTTCTTGTGTATTAAGATTTTTCAGGACAGCACCTTTATTTTTTTTTTTTTTTTTTTAAGATTAATTGTCAGTGACAGAAATGTGGGAACTGTGTAATAATACAAAAAAAAAAAAAAAAATCGCTGTTGCTTCCTCGCAGCCCCCAGACAATGGCTAATTGTTCTAATTTGGGTCACTCCCCTGCTGTGCTGCAGCAGGAATCCTTCACCCGGGCTCTTTAATCATTAACGTTGCCCTCTTTTCCACGGTGCTTGGCCCCGGTGCAGCCCCCCGGGGCTCTGCCCATCCTCAGGGGTTCTGCTGCTGGAGGAGGAGCGGGAGGATTCATTTTTTTTTAATGAAAACAAATTAACGTGCAATAACATCTTTATCACCAGGCTTTGCGTCCTGCTCCGAGCTCTCTCCTTTTGGAGCAGCCCTAAAATCGGGTTTGTGCACCCAAACCTTGCCCATCCCGTGGTGATGCAGGGAGGGCAGGTGGGGACTCCAGGGTTATTTATCCCCAGTGGAACCACGGCCCTGCTCATCCCGGGGTTGTTTTTCCGTGGTGAAATCCCTCTGCTTCCAATGAAAGGAGGCAGAGAAATCAGGAAGGTGCCCAGGTGTGGCTCCTTTGTGCTTAAAGGAGTTGTGCAGGTGCTGGGTGATGCCTCAGCCATGGGATCAGGGCTCCCTGCAGGTTTGGCAGGACACAAATCCCAGTTCCCAACTTCTGTCTGTTCCCATTTATCCCTGGGTTTGGCCAATTCCCGTTCCTTCACCCAGAGCAGCAGGAGCCTGGTGGTCCCCAGGACGTGTCCAGGGCACCCCATTCTTTATGGGGACAGACAGGGCTTGGCTGCAGCCTCTTCCCTTGTTTTCCAGCTGAACAAATCCCGTTGGAGCAGGGCTGGCTGTGGATTGCTCAGTGCCACGAATCCCATTCCCAGCTGAAATCTGTTAAGGGATTCAAATCCCGGCAATCTCCAGCTCCTCCCAGCAGCCCTCTCCTTTTCCAGAGGGCTGGAGCAGAGCAGGAATGATGGGGAAAGAGGCCCTTTTCAGGGAAATCCTCTGCTCTCAGGCCTCCCTGCATCCCTCCCATGCTCCACAAATCTTCCAAAGGCCAGGAATCACGCTGGGGCTCTGCCAGCTCGCAGAGGACACAATCCAGTGGAAGCTGAGGCATTGCCCAGAAACTGCTCCCTTGAGCTGAGTCTTGCAAAGCCGGGCTTTGTGAGCTCCCTGAGTCATCCCGAGGCTGCCTGGAAGTTCTCAGCGGGGCACAGCCTCTCCTCAGAGCATTCCAGGGGGGATGGAAGGGAAAAGGGAGCTGTGCAGCACTCCTTCTCCTCCCAGGCACTGATTTGGATGCCTTTTCGGGCCACCTAAAAACAGAGGCCAGACAGAATGAAGAGAATAAAAAGCAGTTCTATTCATTGAAGGGCCCTCAGGTGCATTTAGGGCAGACAGAGCCCCCCAAATTTTCCACCCAAAATGGATAATGGGTCACGAGTTTTTACACTTTTATAAGTTGGGTCCATTTGCATATTGGGGGTTAATGTTCCAATTACAGCTTCAGCTAATGAAGTCATTTACCCCAAGTTTGCTCCCCCAACTCACTTTTGTTTCCATTTCTCAAGGCCCGAGGCAGTGAGGTGTCCTTGATTGCCAGGCCTGGAGAGGAGTCGTGTCTGACCAAAATGTGAAGGCAGCAGCCAGCACTGTGTATGGAGTTTAGAGTTATGCACTAAAGAACTGCAGGATTACAAATATATGAAAAATACAGAAGCTAAAATCCTAAGGCATCAATTTAGGTGCTGCCCACAGCATTTTTTGCTATGTGTGACCCAGGATTCTGGCCCTGCAGGAGCTGTAGAGGTGCAGGATCCTGGCAGTGGGAACAAATTCATGGATATTCCCAGATGCATGGCTGATGGATCTGTAGGAGCTCAGCTGAGGGCTCCTCCCCAGGGTTTATTCAGGAAAAGGGCACATCCCAGCCTTTTTCCTGGCAGCAGCATCAGCCGGGAAGGCAGAGCTCTGTGTGTGGTCTGTCCATCTCTCCAGCCCTGGGATGCAGTTTCCCTCCCAGGGTTTGGAAAGCAGATAACAAATGCACATTCCCACTCCCGGCATGATCTTAGAGGGGCCACACCTCCTGCAATGCCTTTCCTGTGTGTCATTTCAGGAGCGTTTGCTGCTGGAATTGGGCTCTGGTGGTGAGAAAATGCAATTCTTGTGCTTGGTTGTTGTCCTTTCCATGGAAAGGGCACTCGGGGTTTTCCCAAAACCCAGCACTGTGGGATTCAGGCTCTGCAGGTTGAGGTTTCCCTGCCCTCTGACCACAACAAAATCAGCTTTATATCGACCTTCCGTGAGTGATGGGATGCAGACTGATGGAGATGTGGCAGAAGGAGCTGTTGGCATTGGTTTTGATTTTGTGGGCAGCAGATCACCCCTGGAAGCAGCAGGGGAGGAGAGCAGGACCTGCCCAGAGGGGTTTGTGGCTTCTCTTCCAGCATTCCTGAGCGTGCTGCTGGTGCAGGGCAGAGGGCTGGATGGGGAGCAGGGGTGTTATCCCAAGGTAAAAGGAGCATCCCACAGGAATAGTGCTTGGCATCATCCCTCCTCCAGGCTAATCCTCCCACCCCGGGGCTCTCCCCATTCCCCAGAGAGGTTCAAACCTTCCCAGCACGAGCTGGGCTGGTTCTAAAGCTGATTTTAAAGCTGATTTTCAAGCTGATTCTCTTTCCAAACAAGCTCTTGGGCTCAGTCCCACCAGGGCGTGTGTCAGCTCCAATTATTTCCTGATAGACTTGGAGCAGGAACAGGGGAAAAGCGCCTTTTTTTTTTTTTCTTTTTGGAGCCCTTGGCAGAGCACCAGCAAAGTCATTTCTGCACACGAGTTTTGGGCCTGCTCTGGGGAGGAATTGCAGAGGTTTGGGTAAAAACCTAAAAAATGGGGGTTCCTGAAGCACAGAGTTTGTGTCTCACCCATGGGAATGAGATGTGCAAGAAGGAAGGAGCCCATCCCGTGCCTTAGGAGGGCTCTGAAATGGGAATTTTATTTCTCCCAGTGCTGAACTGAGGGGTTTTATCTACACAGTTGATGTGGGCAGGACTCATGTGCTCTAAATGATATTTTAAACCCCCCAAAAGAGAAGTATCGCAGGACCTGCAGGGCTTGGGGGTTGAGTTTGTGAAAAAAAAAGGGCTGAAAAAGTCAGGATGGCCATGGAAGGAGGAGAGAATTAACATATTCCTTGTCCTGCTCCTGCCTTTCCTGGGAGCCCTCGGGGCGCTGTGCCAGCATGGATGGGCTGGGTTTGCTGAGCTGAACTCCTTTGGGCTGAATTCCCCAGGAATTGATTTGATGGGAAGTTCAGACCTGAGCTTCCCTCAGCCATCTGGAGGTCTGGGAGCTGCTTGAGGGGAAAAAAAACCTCACATTGGAGAGGCAAGATGGCCACGGCACATCTGAACCAGCAGAAATTTGGGGGTTTTTTTACCTTTCTCAGCTTCTTCTCCACGTTTCTCTTGCGAATCATTTCACTTCCCCAGCAGTTCAGCTGGGATAAGGCTGCAAACAGCTTTAATTGTCTTTTCCGGGGTTCTGTTGGAGGCAATTTGCAGCACAAAACGCCAGCACCGTGTCCTTCCCCCTCACGATTTCAGCGCTTTGTTTCCTTTTCAACACCAATTTTTCCAGGGAGGGCTCAGAGCTGGAAACCCTCACTCATCACTGAGGGTGGACTCTGCTATTTCAGGGGCTGCTGCAATGCTTGAAGATAAAAAAGCAGAGGAAATGAAAGCTGCTGGCACCTGGCAGCTCGCTGTGGGTGAAAAAAAAAAAAAAAAAAATAGGGAGGTGTCAAAATCCGCGGGGTTTTCTTCTCACGTTGGTGGGGCTGGTGCTTCCACAGGCAGGAAGGTGTTGCCTTCCCAAAATGTTTTGAGGCTCTAATTAAGGAATTGCTTGTGTTTCCAGTGGGAAACATGAGGTAAAACCTTGTCTTTCTTAATTTTCTCAGTGTTAATTTGTCCGGTGGAGCCTCCCGGGGTTCATCCAGCCCGGGGCTGGTTCTGCCGCAGTGGGAGAGGAGCTGTGGGAACGCCTGAGGAGTGAAATTCCTGGGGTTAAACCCCTGATTTTGAGTTCAGCATGGTGGTGAACGAGGTGTTGAAAAGTAGGGGTTTAAATGGGCTCTTACAAATGCAGATTTTCTGGGAATCAGGGGAATCAGGTGGGGAAGTGGCTCCTGGTGTTTTCCATACCCCGTGTCCTGCTGGGATCCTTGGAGTTTCTACCTGAAATCCCCTGGCACTGCCTGCCTTCAGTGCAGATGGAGCTGGGCCACCATCCCCCTGGAATTAGCAGGGAAAAATCAGATGGAAAATCAGTTTGTGATTAATGGGAATCGCTGTGTGGGTACCTGGGTATGTCTGGGAATAAACCCCCCCAATTTATGCCAAGGCTTCGTTCTTAGAGTGGAGTCAAAACCCACAAATCCTGAGGTGATTTCTGCCCCAGCCACCTGCGCAGATGTCCTGGGTTTGTGGTTGTTGTGTGGGGATTTTTGTTTTGTTGTTTTTTTTACCCTGAAAAAACCTGCTGTAATTGTTTCCCTGTACACCCCCAAGTGATTTGTCAAAATCCCAATTGCTCCCTGGTAATTCAATATTTATGATGTCTTCATAAAGCTGGTCCTGCTCCACTGACTCGGAGGTGAGGGGGGGGGAATAAATTGCTTAAATTGCATATATTGCTTAAATTAGGCTGCAAAACCTGAGCTCTCAGGGAGGACGTGAAGGCAGCAATAATTGGCTGTCCAGGCAGAGGAGATGCAGCACCTTCCTCAGCATTCCTGGATTTTCCCAGAAAATCCTGGGCCATCCCCGTGGCTGGGCAGCCCAGGCTGCCTGTTTATTGTAGGGTTTCCTCTTTCATTCCCGTGTCTTCCCTAATGATGCAGCAGTTTGATAAAACCAGGCAGGCAGCACAAATTGTCACATCTTGGATCTTCTTTTATCATTATTGATCTTCCAGTCAGGTTCATCTCTGCCTGTGACCTTTCAGAGAGCAAGAGAGGCACAGCAGGATGGGTGGTTTGAATTATTGGATGGCACATCATATGTGTGAAAATCCTGAAATGTGATTGAGCAGTCTGGATACTGAGGATTGCGTTTCATTTTCTTTTTAGGACCCAAAATTTCTAGACCCAAATCCTTAGAAACTTGCAGAGTTCAAGTTTGCCAAGCCAGTATCCCTTGGGGTGGAAATTTAAGTCAAAACCGAGAAGATGCCATTTTTCTTCCTGGTTTTGTTTTTCCTAACAATTAAATATTGTGAGATTTTCTCTTCTCAAGACTCCATCAGCTCACAAAGCTTCTGGAAAGTAGTTTTTGGTGGTAATGAATGGGTAATTCAATCAAATTTAATCAATCTCTGCCAAATTTTAGTGCTGGCGGCTGTTGCATTGTTTCAAATTATAACAGAGGAATAATAACAACAATAGCAACATGATGATGATGATGATGATGATGATAATAATAATAATAATAATAATAATAATAATAATAATAATAATAATAACACCTTCAGAATCTGAGCAATCAGAGAAGTTTTTCCCCCTTTCCAGACAGTTTCGAGGGTGGTCCCTTTAGGACTTCCCAGCTCCCAGCTCGGAGCATCCCATGGGTGTGATGGCAAGGCTGCAGAGCCCTCAGCCGGTGCCCGTTCCATGTTTTTGCAGGAAGGGGACTCCCTGGGAGCCATGGAGAAGCTCTGCAGGCAGCTCACCTACCACCTGAGCCCCCACTCGCAGTGGAGACGCCAGGGCATCATGAAGAGGAAGCCTCAGTCCTGGTGAGTCCCTGCAGGGTCACTGTCCCCAGGCTGGCCTTGCCAGGGCCACCAGGGGCTGGGGACAGTGGGAAGAGGGGTTTTCCACGATGGTTTTGGCAAATGTGGGAGCTGCCTGTGGCTCCCTGCAGCAGCGGGAGGGACAAATCCACCGGGATGAGGGGAAGTGCTCAGAGCTGGGAGGGAGCTGGGGTGTCGCCACCTCCCAGCTTGTCACAACCTCCAAAATCCTCCTTCCTCTCCAGTTTCGTCAGCATTTCCCCCATTTATGGTTCCTCCATGCCCCTCCAGAGGTGTTTTCCTCTATTTGCATCTTCCTTTCCCTGTTGCAGAGGAGGGTGGCACTTCAGTGCCCGGGGAGGAGGAATGGTCAGGAAAACCTGAGCCATTAATCCTCCAAATATCCCTTGTCTCCCAAACTGCTCCAAGACCTCCTAATTAGCTGGTAATTAATGTACAGGCACGTGTCACCATGCACACCCTGGCTTGCAGTTTACACAGAAGGAATTTTGTTGTTAAAAAGAGGGGAAAAAATAACCCAAATCCCCTCCTCATTCAGCTCCTCAGCAAAGCGTTCCCAGCTGGTGTCATCCTGAATCCACTGAGCTGAGAAACCTGGGGATGGATGGGAATAGAAAGGGCTGCTTGTTTTCCTCATGTTGGGCATTACATATTTATTATTTTTGCTTAAGGAAGCGAGAAATAGAAACGAAGCCACAGTCTGGGAGAGCCAGGATTTGTATCCAGGTGCTGGCTCATGATCCCAGGAGAGTTTTGGTTGTAATGGAGCTGTAGTGGGAGCTAATCCAACGAAAAAAAATGAAATAGATAAGGAGAGGGGAGGAACGTGGTCACAGGAGGAAAAAAGACACAAGGAAATGAAGGATTTTGTGGCCAAATAGGATTAGGAGCACAACTCCCAGGGATCTGGCTCAGCATCCTTGGAAACTGCTGTCCTGAGAGACCAAAACGTGGAGAAATGCATTTAATTAGCAGCGTTACCCACATTTTTGGTGGTTTTTAAGGTGTATTGATGGCTAAAATTTGCAGTTTCCAATAATGCAGCAGAAATTGGTGGAGTGATGGAGCTCCCGGAGCTGGTAATGACCCAGCAGCTCATTACCCTCGAGGGGTTTCCTCTTAATTAGAACAGGAAATGCTCACCCCTTATCACCCCATCAAGGGCATTGTTCAAGTCACACTGATGCTGCATCGGGGAGCTCCTTACAGCCCCAAAAACCCGCACTGGAATTCTGGAAAACGAAAACATTCCAAGCCCTTTTTTGTGCCACCCTGTCTTTAATTACCAATCCCTGTCCTTAATCCCCAGGCTGGGGCGGTGTGAGCACAGCCTCGTGCCCGAGATTTGCAAGGCTTTATCTGCAGCTTTTCCTTGGAGCAGCCGGGAAATAGCTGAGGTTTTCCAGGGCTTTAAGAGCAGGGATGAGGTTTTGGGATGAGGTTTCGGCTGTCAGCGAGCCCTGACCACACGGGAGCGACCTCGGAGCTGCCAACGTGGGACTCTGGCTGCTGGTTCTGCCCCAGCCAGGCTTTGCAGGGTGGGATTTTCCTGGATTTCTGGTTTAGATGCTCTTTTAGGAAGTGGCTGTGGGTTGAACCCTTTGCTGGAAGTTGAAGTCAGCCTCTTGCTAAGGTCTAAATGCCGTAAAAGAGGGATTTTATAGAGAGAATATAGAGAGAACACGCTCTGTGTTGGGGTTTCCAAGTGCCCTGTGCTGCTCCCGAGGGAATCACCAGCTCCCTTTCCCAGGTGTTGGCATTGCCCTGACTTGGCCCTGCTGCCGGATGTTGCAGGAACTCCCTAATATCAGGGATCCCCCCTTTTTTGTGTGTCTGTGCCAGGGAAAAATCACTTTCCTTCATCCCACACCCACCATACCCACCGCAGGTGAGAATGGGGAGCAGAGCAGCAGCAGGAGGAGGAGGATGGGAGAATGATGGAGCTGATTTTTTGGGCCTGAGGGTGAGCAGAGCGGGAGGCTGTGCTTCCCAATCCCAACTCCTCCCAGGCTGTGGGTGCTCCCTAAATCCAGGGGGACGCTCCCAGCCCTGGCTCTGCTGCCTGGCACGGCAGCACCCAAACCTCTGCCAAATGACCTTCTTTTTTTGGCACATTATAAATCTGTCTGGCTCTCCCTCGCTGTCTCCACGCCTCCCTCGGAATACATTAAACATCCAGGGATGAAAATCAGGCAAAGCCAACAGCAGCAGGATGAAGCCAGCCTGCTAAAGTCATTTCCCTGCGCCTGGCTCTGCCTGGGGACACGATTCCAGCCCGCGCTTGGACCGGCGGGTGTGGAATGAGCTCCTGGAATCTCCCTGCTCCTGCTGCTGCCAAGGGCTCGCCGTCAGCATCACAAGAGGGAAACCGGGAATCAAAGCTCCCGGAATCGCTGTGGGAGGGAGGAGGTGTTTCCCAGGGGAAACGCCCTCCGTGGCTTTCCCATCCTTTGGGGAAAACCCGTTCCTTTCCCAGTTACCGTAGGAATGAGGCAGGGATGCAGCAGGGAGGATGGAGCAGCGGGCACCAGCTGTAGGAATATCAAATATCCACCTTGGAACTCCAAATTTACATCAGATAAACCTTTTCTTTCTTTTTTTTTTTCCCCCCACACAATTCCCGTTGCTGCCCCTGCACGAAGCGGAGGAAGAATTTAGAGTGAAGGAGCTCAGTTTGAATGGAATTAAACGTGGTCAATACGGACCTAAATCCGTGGATTTTTAAAAACTCTGCTGCTGCTCTGCAATAAGCAGAGAAACCCCCAAATGTCCCCACCAGGGTGAGCCAACCTGACCCTTTCTGCACTTTCTAACCCCATTTTTTATTTCACAGCTCCCAGCCCTGGCTTGTGCAAATCCCCTGTGCTGGCACATGGGAAGAGCCAGGAGCTGATTCTTTCCTCACTTCTCCTGGGTTTTCCAGGTGGTTTTCCTTAGCTCCAGCCCACTCTTTTCTTTGCCACTTGTCCTTTCTGCTGGCGACACCTGGGATTCAGCCTTCACTCCTCTGATGTGAAATCATTAGAAATCATCTTGGAAACAGCAGGAAAATGAATAATTTGGGACAGCTTTTGGAAAAGTGGTGGTTCCGTGAGGCTGTGGCAGATTTAACCCCTGGTTACCTGAGGGTTGGATGTTCTACATGGCATTGGGCATCCAGGTGCAGAGCCCTGTTAGAACAGAAGGTGTTTGCATTTAGTGATGAATTTACAGAGGTTGAACAGCCTCATTTCGATGGCAGGAATTATCTTTAACCATCCCACTCCTGATTTCATTGGGAGCACAAAATATTTCTGTCCTGCAGGAATGCTGGGTGCTGGGCTTTCATCTTGGCAGTGCCTGCTTGCATTGCTTTACAAAGGGAAAAATAGGAAAAAAAGGGAGTTTTCATGGTGGGAGGAGCCCTTTGGAAAAGAGAAAGGGAATGTTTGTGGCTGGAAATCCTCCTCTGCTACGGCAGCTGGTGGGCGAGTGAGAGGAGAAGTCGGAGCTGCTGCAACAAACAATTCCTTCAGAGCATCCAGCACAAACCCAGGAGGTGGGAGGAGGCTGGAGCAGGACTCTGCACACCCCACACAGCAAAAGAGGAGCTTTGATGGGGTTTAGGGCAAAAAGACGGAAAAAAAAAAGAACTTTTTGAGGTACTAATAAGGAGTTGGGAGCAACAGTTGGATGTCATTTTATCCCAGGAATGCCCTTTTCATCACCTCTGTCCTCCTCACCTCGCTCTCCTCCATCCCCTGGGGCATTTCCTCCATCTGCCAGTCTGGGACTCTTTGGACTTTTTATAGACACTCAAGATGTGACTTTTCTCTTTTTCTTCCGGCTGGGCTGGGAACAAACCCTGATCTGCCCTGTCAGTTGTTCTGTTCCCATTGCTCCTCCACACGGTGCTGCTCTGGGCTGCTGCCCCTGGAGTTTATTCCCTTTGGCAGGTGCCTGGCTGGAGCTCAGAGCCTGCTGCTTGTGCTCCCTGATGGGCTGGGTGCCTCCCAAACTGCTCCTTTGCTTCCTGCAAAATCCATTTTCCAAGATATCTGAACGGGAGCAACATTTGGGACTGCTCCTTTGTATGTGCCTGCCTGAGATTTGGGGTTTTTTTGTGGGTTTGAGTTCGGGTGGGCAGGTTAAACCTGGGGTTAAATGTGCCCAAGCTTCTTCCCAGAAAAATGGGGAAATCCTAACCCTCCCTGGAGCCAGGCATGCAGCACAGCACTCTTGCTCTGTAGAAATTCCAATGAATCTCTTCTCCAAAAATGCTGTTTAATGTGCAGACATCCCTTCTGGCAGCCCCAGGGTTTCGTGACCATGCAAAAACTGTTGTGAAATGTTTTGTCCTGGTGGGAATGGGGTGTGATGTTGGAGGGGAGAGGAGGAACAGGCCAGCAATCCAGGCTGAGTGGGAAGAAGGGAAGGATTTCATCCAGCTGGAAATGGATGCTCCTGAATGACAGAGGAATTAAAAAAAAAAAAAAAAAAAAAAAAAAAAGCGCTGTGTCATTTTAAAGTCGATAATGTACAGCACTAAGAGGATTTGGTGTTAAATAATTCTCTTTTCAGGCTAGTGGGGTATAAATGCAGCGTGTCAGGGTGTCCCTGGTTTGCACTTTGCCCTGGATTGGGGAGGGGGTGTCAGGCAGGGAGGGATGGAGCTGACAATGCACAGGGATGGCCTGAACTGCTCCCAGTGTGCCAATGTTACAGCAAAACAGGGGCTGGAAGCAAACCCAAGGAATTCCTGTTCCACCCAGTTCTCCCTGCTGGACGATGCTGAAGGTCCCAAAGCACAGAGAATTCAGGACAGGCCTTTAAACACCACAGTTCAGCTTCCAGAGGCTTGGGAGGAAAATGCTGTAATGCTTCTGGTTGAATTTAAAGACTCAGAGAGCTTTGGTACGAGGAAAGCAGGGCTAAACTGTGAACAAATGAAATGCCTGGTGTGGGGGGAAAGGTGGAATGCTGCAAATCCGGGGGAGTAGAGATTTGTGGGAAATAATTCTGCAACGTGTGGCTTGCGGCAATTAAAGCAGCTGCCAACCTCGTGGGATCATTAAGGCTGCAAAAACCTTCTGAGATCAAGTCCACACTGCCAGGTCCACCAGTAAGCCATGGACATTTTAAATACCTCCAAGAATTCCTTTAAATAACTCCAGGGAGTTATTGCTGATGATATTCTGGGGAAATCTGGTTTTTCCTGTGCCTGTTGGAGTGGGAGCTGTGGGATCTGCCCCCTATTTCCTGGAAAACCTGAGCAAACCACAGCAAGCAGGTGCTGAAATCACTCCTGGCCACTGAGAGTTATTTGGCCACCAGATCAGCAGGTTTGGGGTGGAAATGAGTTCTTTTTCCAGCTGGGTTTGGCTGGAGGAGAGGTTCTCCCTGCCCATGGAGAGGCTGCAGCTCCTGGCACTCTTTGCCCAGCCAGGAGCTGGCGTGAACCAAGACCTGCTTCTGAAACTGCTGGAGCTGAGCTGTAAATAATTCATGGACACTGAAATGCCACCCGGGTTGGTGGCACAGGGCTGGCACATCCAAGGGACTGACACAGCCATGTTTTCCACTGGCTCAGTGTGTAAAATGAGCCCTTCCCCTGCTGCTTGTTTGGGCTGCCCCAGAATTGGAAACAATTGACCCAAACTGCAGAGCACCATTTCCCCCCACACTGATGAATACTGACCCTGGCAAAGGCTTGGATTGCTTTTGCTGTTCCTGCCAGCCAGAAATGCTGGAAAATAAAGCAGAAACAACCTGAGGCTGGGATGGGGTGATTTAGAGCAGCAGGACACCTCTCCTCACTGAGTTTTCCCTCACATTTTGCTGCAGCCTTAAAAACTTCGAGTGGTCACAGGCACTACCTGGGGTTTAAAACCTTGATTTTGAGCCATCCTCATCCTCCTCTTTCCTGTCCCCTCTTTCAGCTGAACCAAGGAATAACGTGGTGGTTTTCCTCCCCTCAGAAGGAACATTGCTCCCCTCCCACCTCCATGCACTTGGGTGCTGGTGCTCCCTCAAATGTGTTTTTTAGTCCTGTGCCTGATTAGAAAAGGCCTGTGTGAAAAGTGTGGGGTTTTTTAATTTTTTTTTTTAATAATTACTCCTCTGCTTCTGGGCAGAGTGGAAATGAGATTTTCCATGGACACATGGTGGGGATTATTTAAATCCATCCCCATCCCCACCACTCAGGCTGTGGAGCCAGGAACCAACCGGTAGCAATTGTTATTAAACGAGGGAATCAGCTGGGAAAATAAATCATCTCCCCACTCTGGAAGTCGTCCAGACACTCTGTGATGATTTGTTTTGTCTCAAACAGCCGCTGACTCCTTTTTTTAGGTGGTGAGGGGCAATTTGGTGCCTGGATGCTGCTCCATGGGGGAAAGGCATCACTCCCCAGCAGCGGTGCCCATTTAATCCCCAGCCAGCCCAGCCTGGCTGTCACCCCGGGCTATATTTCCCAATTAAACCAATCAAGCTCGATGATGAAGCTTTGGTAGGCGCTCTTTACATTTATTTTATTTCCCCAGCCCTTTCAGGCGGTGAATGAAGGTGTTTAGTGAGCTCATCCATCACTGTGACTCGGCGGTGAATTCCCACCTCCCACTGCTGCTGCTGCTCCCTTGGAATGGAAATAAAAAATAGCTTTAAAATAACGCTGCAAATGGGCACGGCGACAGCGCGGGGGGGCTGTGCCATCACCAGGGATTTCTGTCTGTCCCCTGGCAGTGCCCATGGGTGGCACAAACTGGGCTCATCCCCTGCATCCTCACGCACTCCCTGACCCCTGGGAGCAGGGATGAAGGGAAAAAAAAAAAACTCTCTGGAGCATCTGAAGCACAGAAGGTTCTTTTGCATCTCAAAAGGGGCTGCTGGCCCCTCCAGGAAAAGGCCCAAAGCCCATGGCCACATTCAGCTCCCGGTTTTTCCAGGCCCTGCCAGGCTGTGTTTTGACACATCCCAGTCCCTGGCAAACGAGGCTGATGCCTTTTGTCCAGCCCAGGGTGGCAATATGTTCTTCCAGGTGTTTGTGCAGGATTAGTGCCAGACTGGGCAGTTGGGGGAGGTTTTTTGGGATGAAGGTCACTCCTCTCCGTGCTCTGGGGAATGAGGATTATCCCCTGGCAGCTCCTGGCCTGGCAGAAATGCCCATCTGGAGCCAATCCTCTCCTGCATTCCCTGCTTTAATCAGCTGCTGGCCCCTCGAATGAGGCTCAAAGATGATGAGCTGGAGACTTGGAGGGGCAAAAAAAAATGTGTGCGTTGACATAATATGGACAAATCACTCGGGAAGATTTGTGGTTGGGCCGATCTTTCCAGCACCATTCCTTGAACAACGAGCTCGGAGCACAGTGATACAAACCCTCGGCACTGATGGGTGCAGAGAGCGGAGAAAAAAGCAAAATATTTGCATTTGGAGGGCCTGTGTTGGAGCAGAGAAGCCAAATAGGGAAAATCCAGGGTTTTTTTGGCTTTCCTGCTGGTCCAGGAGAATTTGCTGTGCTGAGGGAGCTGGGCAGTGTTTGGCTGCTCAGAGCAGAGGATCACATTCCTGCTCTGTTATACCCTCTTGGCAGCCAGCTCCAGCTCTGCTCCCTGCTCTGTTTTCATCTTTGTGGGGAGCAGGAGGCTGAGATCCCCGCCACCAGCAGGGAAATAACCTGCCAAGAGCAATGCAGTGCTGGGGAACAGGGAGTTTGCTTTGGGCAGCCCGAGCTGTGCCTCGTTGCCTGGATTTTCCCCTTTGTTTGCCTTTCCAGAAATGGCTGCAGCCCCTTTCTGCTGCCCCTGAGCTCAGGGAAGGGGATCTTAAAATGAAATAACTGCACCAAAAACTCTACCTGGCAGCAAAAACAACTCACAGGGTGCCAAAAATTTGGGTTCAACCCCTGCTGCGGTTGGAGAGGAGGAGAGGGGCGCTGAGAAATCCTCCCATTGAGACAGAATATGAAAAAGCCACCCCCAAAAAAATCCCTTTTCCTTTTGAAGCCAGGGGCAGGGAAGAGGCAGTGGGTCAGGTTGTATCCTGTTATTCCTCACCGGAGGGGAGCTGGGGGTACAATGGTGGCTCTGTTCTGCTGGGCTGAGGGGTACCCAGTATTTGATGTTAATGTGAAGCAGATGCATCCCAGGGCTGGAATTTCCAGCACCAGGGCAGGGAGGGTGTGAGGGAGCAGCCCCACATTATCCTAAGGCTGCCCAATCCCAGGGATCCCATCCCAACCTCTGGGAGCACCCTGGGCCCTGCAGGGAAGCAGGATGGCCACAGGAGCAGGGTTTGGCCAACATTACACCTGTGTATTGAAAACCAGGCAAAACAAGAGCTTTTTTGGCTCCATAGGTGTGGGAATTATGATTAAAAACTGGCCAAACCTCAGGTGAGAGGCTCTTGGCTGCCTCACTGTGTCCATCTTTTCCTTTGGTTGCTGCAGCTCCTCCAGCACAAATCCCTGGGTGTTCTTTGGGATGTTCTGTGCTCTGGGAGAGCTCCAACCAGAGCTCTGGAGGCCACCAACCAGATTTTAGGGAAATTCAGGGACAATTCTACCATTCCCTCCAGGTTTGCTCTTAAGATGCTTAAAAGTTCCTCTGCTGAATCCAAGGAACAGCCCAAATGTGTTTGGAATTTTTTTTTTTTTGGAGATGCTGTTTAGGGATGTGATTCCTACAGAGCATTCCCAGCAGCCCCCCAACATGGGACATCACAGATCCATCCCACAGGTCTCTGTCCCCCCAAAACCAGCTATGCCCAGGGTCAGGAGCTGCATTTTCCCTTTGATCCATCCCTGAGTATGGCAGGATCCGTGCTGGGCTTCACTTTGGACACCAGAAGTGCTGGGATTTTGGTGGGAAGGGCAGGATTTGGCTTGGAATAGGAACCCGGCAAGGATCAGGGGGGGAAAAAAGGGAAAAATCAGGGGTGATGGCAGCTCCTGGCTCTGGAAAAAATCCTTTCCCAAGGAGGGAGAGGGAGAAGCAGGGCCCTGGGAGCTGGGCTGGCTGCTGCCTCTCTGGCTCTGGCTCTCATCAGAGCAAGAGGGGACCTCAGCCTGCCTAAACTCTTCCAAATGTGATCTGGGCTCCAATAAAATAAACAGTTTAGGGAAAGCCAAGCCCCAGGCACACATTTTGGCAGCTGATCACTCCCTAATTGCAGGAAGAGCAGTTGGGAGAGGGTTTTTTGTTGTTCTTTTTTTCTTTTTTTTTCATTTCTTTGGGTTATTTTCTGATGAGAAAACTGGGCTGGAGGATCACAGTTGAAGCTTCTCTCCCCACACCTCCCCACCCCCAAAAATCCTGGATTTTTCCCCTTTGTATTAATGGAATTCAGCTTATTTGATGGAACAGGAAACACAAACAGCCTCTGCTAAGTGTGAACCTCAAACCTTCAGCGAGGGCCTGGATACAGCGAGTTCTCCACAAATTTTTCTCATTTTTTTGTTGTTGTTTGACAACACCAGGGGCAGTTTGAGGGCTGGGAGAGGATTTTGGTGAGCAGAGGTGAATCAGAGCCATTGCCTCTCAAGCCTGGCTGTTGTCTGGGTGTTTCCCCCATCCCAAAACTCCCCTGGCTCTGGAATGGGATGGAGATAATTAACACCAGCCCCTTTCAGCTGTGAATATCTATGAAAAAAACTCAATTTGTGGTGGGGGGGACAGAGCAGGAGCAGCCACTCTCTCCCCCTCACTTTTGGGGTCACGTCCAGCCTGTAAATGGGGTAATTCCTTCCAAAAATCAAACAAAGCAGTAACAAAACCAAAGGGAGAGCCTGGAATTAAGGATTTTAGGGAAACCTCCATTCTGCTTTTCCAGAAAAAAGCTGGAGCCCTGGCCAGCACTGCTGTTCTCCATCCCATCCCTCTCCCTTTTTTTTTTTTTTCCTCCTCTTCTTTCACTTTTTTAGAACATATTGGCAGCCAGTTGTGTGTTTTTATGAGCAAATTATTTGGAATTTCTTTTCCTGTGGCCTCTTCCCTTCGGACACTGAGGGCTGCAAATGGATTTAAAGGTCCTTTTCCAAACCAGCCCAGCTTCCTCTCTCCGTAGTGGAGAGTTGCTCATGTAAATCCAATATGATTTTTGGGTATTTTTGTATCTACCCCATCATAAAAATCTCTTTCCAAGAGTTTTTCTAGCTTTTTTTTTTTTCCCCCTCCTGTGTTAGAATTTGAGGAAAACACTGTTTGTTTTATGGCAAACTCTCATTTATTGTAATACAAATCCTTATTTCGGGCCAGTTCTCTTCCAGGAATCATTTCCAGAAGCAATGAGCCCAACATGTTGTTTTCCTTTGAATTCCTGATTGTTTTTCTCTGGGCATTTGTGAAAATTGCCTCTTCTGCAAATGCAGTTTCTTAATGGGGCATCAGCTGCAGCTCCTTCTTCCACTGGAGTAGGGATTTTTGGAAAAATTCCAACAGTTTCTGTAAAAAACCAGAAGTTTGGGAGCAAATTGTATCGTTGGGAGGATGATATAAATACATTTTATTTTGGGGAGGATGGGATAGGAAAATGGAGTTCTCCAACAGCAGGAGATTTACTTTCTTTTTTTTTTTTTTCCACTAAATTAAATAGAATTATAATTATAGCAGAGCATTTTGATGGCTCCCAAGTGCTTATTCTTAGCATTTTTTTTTAGCAGGAAATTAAAAACAAGTTGTGGAGGGGAAATGATGGTTCTGAAACAGAGCAAGGATCTTTCCCTTCCCTCCCCATCCCAATCCAGGCTCCTGGAGCTGGAGCTGGAGCTGCATGCAAATGAGCTGCTTAATTGGCCCTGCTGGAGATATTGATCAGGTTGTTCCTGGGGATAACAGAAATCCATTTTCTGAGGAGCTCGTGGCTTTTAAAGGTTTAATTGGGTCCTTTTGCTGAGTGGCACGGGGACACTGAGGAGCTGTGACACAGCTGGGGCTGGGGGGTGCCGGGGACGGTGGGATGGGGATGGAGCAGTGGGATGGGGATGGAGCAGTGGGATGGAGATGGAGCAGTGGGATGGGGATGGAGCAGTGGGATGAGGGTGGGTGACATTTCCATGGAATCACCCAAAGGCTGGGAAAGCCCTCCCAGGTCACTGAGTCCGGCCATGAACCCAGCACTGGGGTGACAGGGTGGCTTTAGGCAGCGAGGGTTGGGTGACACTGTGAGGTGACACTGCTCTTGGGTGACTCTGTGAAGTGACACCACCCTGTGGGGTGACACCACCCTGTGAGGTGACACTGCTCTTGGGTGACACTGCTCTGTGGATGTCACTGCTCGGTGAGGTGACACTGTGGGATGTTCCTGCCCTGTGAGGTGACACTGCTCCGTGGGTGACGCTTCTCTCGGCTGTCCCTGCTCCCCAGTGTCTGTCCCTTTGTCCCACAGGCCGAGGTGAAGGTGCTGGCACTGCTGGGAGTGGCCAGCGCTCCCTCGGGGATAAAAATTCCTTTGCCTTGCTGTTTGTATCCTGAGCTTTGAGGATCCAATCCGTGCCTGGCACCCCATGGAGGGGCTGGAACGAGGTGCTGCGTTCCAGCCCAAACCGTTCCATGAATCCATGGATTTAGTAAAGGACTGAAAACCACAGCTCCTGACTTTTATCTTTCTGCTGGGAAGGATTTATGGATCGAGACCTTCCTGATGCCAGTGATCCTTCCACGACCTCTGCCAGTTCTGGATCAGGGAATGCTCCTGGATCACACAGAATTCCCTTTTCCCATCAAACAGCCCCAGTTTTTGCCTGGGATGGAGGTGGGGCAGGCTTGGTTGGAGCCAAGGAAAACGCAGGGATTTGAGGATTTGGGAATTTGGGGAGCTGTGGGAGCACGGAGCTGTTCCTGGAGCAGCACAGGAGGTCACTGTGGGCATCCTGCTGCCAGAGGGACTTTCAGGGACAATTTTACCATTCCTTCCATGCTTGCTCTTAAGATGCTTAAAAATTCTTCTGCTGAATCCAAGGAATAGCCCAAGTGTTTGGGGTTTTTTTGGAGATGCTGTTTAGGGATGTGATTCCCACAGAGCATTCCCAGCTGTTTATTTTATAAACGGCCATAATAAAGTTAATTTTGCTGTCACACTTCAGGGCCAGAATGAGGAGCTCCAGGCTGAGCAACCTGCCCTTCCTATCCCCAAAATCCAACATGTAGGAGGAACAGGCTGGAATTTGGGTAGCAAGGGGATGATGTTACAACAGGGATGTCTGGAGTTTATCACATGAAAAATGCAAACCTTGGCAAAACTGGGAAGGCTCTTGGAACAAGAAGAGAGCAAAATAATTAATCCCCACTGGTGCTGTCTTAACACCAAAGACTTAGGAATTTTTAATGAATTTATTGGTAAGCTCGAAAGGGGCTTTAAAGTTCCATGTTTTGGTATTTATGTATTTTAAAAATCCTCTTTACCCTGGGAATCTCTAAGGAGGGAAATCTTTCCAAGCTGTGAGGAACAGAGGCCTTAAACTGTGCTGTTTGTAAAGCTCCAAACCTTGGTGTGGCAGGGACCAAGGGGCTGGAGCAGCTCAGGAGCAATCCCAGCTGTGCCCACACTGGGTGTGCGTAAAATTCAGGAAAAATCAGGATGAGCCAAAGGATTCCTCTGTTCTGTCTCTAAATTTTGGAGAATTTGGCAACTCCAATTCTGGTCACTCCATTTGGGTAAATTGCTGGTTTTTAATTACTCCTCAAATTCAGTTAGTCCACAGCCAGTATTTTTAATTTTTTTAAATCCTGCCATGACTTCGAATGTTCTCAGCCACAGCAGTGCCCTGTCCCCTGTTGGAGCTCCCACAAAGTCTCTGATCTTAGGGATATCCCATGGCTGGAGGTTACTTTGAGCTCCTTTTATCCCCTGAGAATTCAGTCTTTCAGCATCAGGAGGTGTCCTCAGATCCTGCATTAAGAGGGATGAAAAAAGAGCATTTCATTCTCATCCCCTCTGTTTTATTCATCCTCATTATATGGATATATTTATATATATATATAAAGTATAAAATAATATAGGATATTCAATACATTGTTACCTGTTTCAGTCACATTCCCTCTTTAAGCTAAATAATTTTATTTTTTTGGTCTTGATTCTCTCCTCTGAGGGTGGGGATTCTCAGCCCTTTACTCAAAATTATCACTGAATTTGCAGCATTTTTTTGTATTCCTTCCTTTCCCAAATCTCCATTCCAGTGTTTGACTGCCATCATTTGGAGCAGGGATTTTGAAAAAGCACTTTAATACTGATCCTTGCTACCACCATTATTTCAGGATAAATCTTTTATCTCAGGATTTTACCTTTTTTTGGTTTTTTTTGTTTTTGTTCTGGGTTTTTTTTCAGGTGACTCATTATGTCCAATAATGTTCTGCTGATACTTTTGTAAGTAGTTTTCTCCCCAGGTGTCTCTATAAATTTCTTGCTGTAATTCCTCACTCTCTGGGGCTGCCTCTTCATTTTCCCTGAGCTATTCCTTTGCCCTGCAAGGAATTGGGCTGAACATCCCAATTTCCCTTCAGTACACGACACATCGGTGCCTCCTGTCACGATTTGTGCAGTGCTTGAGAGCACTGCCATGAATTTAAACCAGGAAGAAACCCCTTTCCTTTAATTCCCTTTGATCTAAACATCAATATTGCTGTTTATGACAACATTTTCTGATCTGATTCCATGGGAGAGAGCTTTTAGCTCAGCGTGAGCGTGGATAAATCAGCATCCTGCCAATGTGTGAGCTTAGTAAAGGGCTCTATTCCCAATCCTGGTGTTATATTGGGCAAAACCCCAGCTGGAGGAGGAAAAAAACCAGTATTTTCCCTACGGAACAGCCTTGTAAAATGTGAGGATGAAACCAAGTGGGTGTAACCTATCCCCCAGGAAAGCTCAGAGGGATTTGTTTAATGGTTACGATTTTCCTCCTGAGATTTGGGGCCGTTCTGGGGCCAACTTTTATGGCAGAGCTCGGAGGTTTTCCAGCTGTTTGTTAACATAAATACCCCCCTTATTTCCAGGAGCTGGCTCAGAATAACCACGGGACTGTTTGGATGAAATCCTGTTTGGGGTTGGTTTGCTCAGTTCCCTGGGGACAGGAAAGCAAAGCCTCCCCCAGAACAAGCCCAGGGTCACTCTGACCCAGGGATTCAGGAGATTTGTTTTTGCTCATCAGCAGGGTGAAAAGGCAGTTTGTACAAGAAAATCGATCTGTTCCAGTGGTAGCAGCTAAGTCCCTCTCAGGGGGAAAAGGATAGAACCCTAGGGAGAAATTCCCTTTTCCTGGCTGGCGGAAATCCTGTGCATGCTTCGAGGGAAAAACCAAATGTAGAGCAATGCTGAAAGCAGCTGAAAACAAGAAAAAAAAAAGAGAGCTGTCCTGAAGTTGTCCCCATTGCCCCTTTGTTATCTCCTTAACTTTGCTTATTTGAAGCCACACCAGACATCCCACAAGACGTTACAGGAATAAATGGATAAAACCAGGATCAATCCCTGGCTGGTTTTTATCCATGCTATTAAATGGTTTTCACTCATTCACAGGGGCACTCAGTGCTCTATTTGGGAATGAGATCCCTCTACAACCAGCTTTGGTGCTCAAAGACTGCAAGACAAGAGTAACCTAATTTTAGGTGGGTAAATCTTGTTACTGACCTTGGTCCCACATGGGGCTGCTCCCAAAAATTGCTGTGGCTGTCCATATCCAAGAGAAGCAGCTGCCAACCCCAAATTACAGCTCTGGATTTGGAGTGGCTCTGGATTTAACTGGCACACAACTTATGGGCATGGATTTTTGGAGTAAAGTTCCCATTTTCCCCCTTCTTTGGAATCTCTGGGCAGTCATTCCTCATGGGCAGCTCAGAAAAAACACTCCCAGAGGAGACAGCAGCAGCATCACAGAATTCTCCACAGCATCACATTCCCTGGCCAACTTAGGACACACCTGAGGCCACCAAGCTGACACAGCAGTCACAGGGCTCCTTCCACCTCCTCAGGTATCCGGGATAATTCATTAACAAAACACCCTCAGCACCTGGTTTGCCAGCAGGACTTTGCTGGAGATAAATTGGCCTGTGCAACTCCAGCCTAGCTCGTGCTCATAAATCTCTGTAGGGCCATTGTGAGAATTAATGGATTTATCTGAGGATTTCTTGTAGGGCTCATCTTCTCTGTGGTGAGACTGAAGAGACAACAGGTCTCACACACTGACAGTGAGATCAAACCACCCTGGAGGTGTCTGTTCTTCATTTGCTGAGCTTGGGGTGCAGCTGAGAGGACAAAACCCCTGTCCTCCTGCCCAAAGAGCTTCCTAATGAGAAATGTCACACCAGCAGTTCCTGCCTGTCTAATCAAGGGCTTCCTCACCCTCTTTTTGGGACCTTTAAAATGGGCAGGATAGGCTCTGAAAAGCCAGGATAACCTCTTTATCCCAGGAATTGTAAAGATGAACTTTGCACTCCTGAATTGTGGGGTTTGAACGTGGGCTCCTCATCAAACAGCCTAGAAATATCCCTGTGACCCCCAGCAGCACGGACACCCTGTCAGGAACAGGTGTACACCCTGCTGTACATCCTCCATGAATCCCAGCTGGAATCCTCCATGAAATCCCTCCACAACTCCTGTTCTTCCCCTCCCCAGGAGCGCTGCCCCCAAACAGAGACCTCCCCCCACACTAACCCCCTGTCCTTGCCTCTCCCCTCCCCGCAGCCTGAAGGCCGTGCTGATGGGGAAGCCCCAGGACAACACCGTGGACTTGTCGGGCATCCCCCTGACCCTGAAGGACGTGGAGAGGGTCACGTCCTACCTGGAGCACAGCTCGGAGCACATTGACACGGTGGAGCTGTGCTTCACCGAGCTGACAGACGAGCTGCTGCTGCAGCTGCTGCCGGCGCTGGGCCGCCTGCCCCGCCTCACCAGCCTGGCCCTCAACGGCAACCGCCTCACCAAGGCCGTGCTGAGGGACCTCACCGAGACCCTCAAGGACCCCAAGAAGTTCCCCAGCGTCACCTGGATCGACCTGGGCAACAACGTGGATATTTTCTCCCTGCCCCAGCCCTTCCTGGTCAGCTTGAAGAGGCGCTGCCCCAAGCAGGGTAATTTGCCGACCATCCTGGAGTTTGGGGAGGGCCAGGTCAGCGATCTGGAGGGGCAGGAGGGGTTGGGGGACAGCCAGGAGGGGCTGAGGGCTGGGCCAGGCCAGGCTGGCAGCACGGACTCGGAGCAGACGGACACAACAGCCAGGCCTGGGGAGCTCCCTGGCTCAGAACCAGGTGCTGCCACAACACAGACATGATGTCCACTCTTGGCTGGGCACCTTGAGCAAGGATGACCTAAAAACCTCGGAGTTGGGGGGGGGGGTCTGTTCCCACTCCTGGATGCTCCAGGAGTCCCAGCTGCTGCCTTCCCCCTGTGCCATGAATGTCAGTGATTTTCTTCTCAAAGAACACGCAAAAGTGGTCACGTGGAGTGTTTGTGTTTTCTACAAGCTGGCCGGGTGTTTTGGTGTGCTGTGCTTTAGGCTCTCTCAGAAATGCATCTCCCAGGGGCTGCAGAACCTCAGAAGGGCAGGAAAAGCGAGCAGGGAGGTGCCCAGGCTGTGCAGGGAAGGGCTCCCTTTCCTCAGTGCTGCTCTCCAGGTGGGATGGACAGGCAGCAGCCACCCCAAAGGGACCTGCCTGGGATAAACCTTCAATCCTCCCCACTCCTGACTTCAGGAATCACTGATGAGAGGCGTGGCTGCTGAGACACCACAAAAACCCACTCACACGCAAAGCAGGGGTCAAAAACCTGCTCACACACAAACCACGACTAAAAAACCTGCTCACACACAAACCAGGGATGTTTTTGTCAATATTGTGAGCCCAGCCCAGAGAGAGAGCTTTATTTTCCTGGGGCAGGGCTAAATCCCAGCCTGCAGCGTGCCTGGACACCGCCCTCACCCTGCAGCCTTACCCAAACCAGGCTGGCACCTGTGCCTGCCCAGGATTTATTCACTAAAACCCAGTTTCCCACCAGCTGTAAAAACTCCTGAGGTTTTGATGGGAGCATCTGATCCATTCTGGGAGGGACGCACAAACCCTGGAGCCAGGGCTCAGGAGCATCACTGACACAAAGAGACCACGGTACTGAAGGGTTCTAAAAGGAAAAACAACCCTGGGGTTCATCCCCTCTCTCACTGCCACCCAGCCAGCTGGGATTTAAAGCCTTTGGGTCACTTGGCCGTGGCTGTTGCCCCCTGGACCAGAAGTGCTTTGTTTCTAAAATGTTCTGTTGTTTTTCTAAGGCAGGGGTTTGGGTTTATTGTATTTTTGATGGGAAATGGATCACCCCAGAGCAGCAGTGCTGGAATGTGCACTTTGGCTTTTTGGAACCAGGATTGCATTGGATCCCAAACCTGGGGGAGGGCAGGAAAGTGGGAAAAACTTCGTGTTCCAAGGAGCAGACCTGACTGCCTTTGTAGAGGGAGCCCCTTTCTCTGTCCCAAACCCTTCCCCTGAGCAGGTCCCAGCAGTGACTCCAGCTTGGCTTTTTTTGGCTGCAAACAGATTTTTTAGTCCCATTGGCTCTGTCCATTTTTCCAGGGGGGCTTCAGGCTGCCAGTGGTTGTTTGTCATCCATCTGCAAGAAGGTAACTTGGAAAAAAACTCTGCTACTTTTACTACATTTGGCAACACTCAGTATGATTTGCATGTATCCAAGCCTTTTTTCCTTATTGTTTTTTTTTTTTTTTTAATTATAACTCTTTCCAACAGGCATGAAAAAAAAAAAAAACAAACCAATTTTCCAGTGAATATGGAATATTTCTGTTTGAAATAAAGGAGCTATCCATAAACAAAATAAATGATAATGTTTAATAAAGACCCAGAGTTGAATTTTTCCTCTGTCTAGGCTGAATGCCCAGGAAAAAAGAGAGGACAAAGCAGTGCTGAGAGCTGCTGGTCTGGGTTCCTCAGGGGGCTGGAGAAATAAATTGCCCAGTTTATGGGCTGGATTCTTCAGGGTGGGCACAAGGTGGACACAGAAGCATCATAAAAGAATCTTTTAAATTTTAAATATTGCCAGAGTGTAAAATAATGTGGGAGAAAGGAATGCTGAGAGTGGAGTAGTGCTCCACAGGGTGTTTATTTCCGATATTAGTGCACTGAAGGTAAAAAAGCTGTTTATTTGCAGCAAGGGCTCTGTCCCAGCAACAAACCTTGGGGGCCAAGGAGTTGGGGGGAACATAGGGGGATTTAATCAAGAACAAGATTTCTCTTTGCAGAAAAAAAAAGAAAAAGAAACTGCAGCAATTTCTTCTTTCTTCCCAGGTACCTCAGGACTGGGCTCCCTTGCTCCTCATGCACAGCCCAAGCCCCTCTGCCTGTTTAAATTATTTAAATCACAAGCTCCTTGCTGCAAGTTTTTTATTCCCTGCTAAGTATTTGCACAGGACCCAGGGACCTGAGGAGCTGCCTGGACCCCCCGGTGCACAAATTCCCAAACCAGAGGCACTTTGTGTTTAGAGCGAGCTCTGCATCCTTTATTCCTGCTTTGCTCCATTCCCTCACAGACCAAAACCACCCAGGAGGCTGCTCCTGCCATATTTCCCCTCCAGCTCAGCTCCTACCTGCTGGGAAACACATCAGGCAATGGAGAAATAATTTAAATATCTCCAAAGGGAGATCCCACATCCCACAGCCTTTGCCCCGCACAGGTGTTGCAGCACTTGAGCCACCTCAGCTCCACTGGCCCTGGCAATATCCCTGTGCCCAGTGAGGATTTAGCCCTCCCGAGACAGAGAAAGAACCAGAAAGGGCTTTTTATCAATATATCCATGCATGCTGGAGGATGCACCAAATTACTTCCATGGAAAAAGGGAAAAAAAAAAAAGCAGAGCTGTAGTGGAGAGAGTTGGTTATAAAAGCTTTGGCTCATCAGTGCCTTCCTCACAGTGAGGATTAGTTCAATTATCCACTTAGTGCACTTCAGGATAATGATGATCCTGTGGGCTCAGCACAGAGTGGGGTTTGGTTGGTTTTTTTTTTAAAGAAAGCAGAGTGAGATGCTTCCCTTCCCAGCTCATCAACATCAAAACAAGCTCAGGGCTCACTCCACATATAATCAATGTTCCCTGGGCCACACTGGGCTGCTGCTTTGGGTCAGAAGCTTTTAACTGGCCTTAGAGGAAGGATTCAAGGACTGAAAATTGCTGCTGTTAGAATATTAAAGCAGAATGAGGTCATTTCTTGTCAAGGAGGGGAGGAAAGGGCCACCATAAAATAAATAAAGCATAAAACGCCTCAGCCTGGCTTGCTTGGTTCTCCCTCCACCAGCACCACAGCTCTGCCTGGGCACGAAGAAAACCAGTCTGGGGAGGAGATTTATGCCCTCAGCAAGAAAAATGTAATTGGAAATCATTCTGTGCAGATTGAGGAGCCCACAGCGAGGGGAATGGAAACAGCAGGCAGGGAATGAGAGAGGGATGAGAGAGGAATGAGGGCGGGATGAGAGAGGGATGAGAGAGGAGAGGGATGAGAGGGGCATGAAAGGGCTGGTGCCACGCTCCAGAGAGCTCCTTCCAGCTGGGTTGTCTGGGAAGAGTTTGCACCAAGCCTGTCTGTGTTCTGAAGGTGGTTATTCATTTAAAATGAGGGTTACATTCCCAGAGGATGGTTGGAAAAGTCAGCCCCAAGCAGGGAGAGTGTGGGGGAGCAAAGGGAAACACAAAAACCCTGCTGGGGATGTTCAGAAGCTCCAAAATACTCGGGCTAAAAGCATTGCTGCTGCTCAGGGGCAGAAGACAGCAAACGTCAACCCAAAATAGCCCAAACACCAGCCTTTCCCAGAGGAAAAGCCAAAAAGTGACCTAGAGGACTGAAGGGACACCAGGGGAGGCAGCAGTGCTGGGGGGATGCCCCAGGCAGTGCCACCACACGGGATTATCCCACTAAAACTGCCTTTGGAGAGGGGCAAAAACCTTTCAGGGCTCCCCTGTGGTTCATCAGCCCCATTTCAGCAGCAGGAGGAGGTTTGTGAGCTCAGGCTCAGGAGCACTCATGTCCTGGAAACACAAAGACTCCTCTGCTCCATTAGCTGGGATCTGCAATTGCCAAGGAAACTAATTGACCTTATTAGCAGAATTGACTTATCAAAGCTTAGGAGAAAGGGGTAAAAACAACTGACCCAAGCTCTGCAGTGAGATCTTCCTTGGTGAGCAACAGATTAAATCTGCTCCCGACCTCTCTGGTGCAGGGATGTCATCCTGTGATCCCACTTTCCCTCAGCTCCAGGGGCAGTGGAATTTTTCTCTGCCTGGGGGATGATTTCCACTAGAAGAGCAAGAGGTGAGGAGCTTTCCAGCTCTATGAAATGTCTTTAACGGGAAATTCTGAGGGACAGATCCATCCCTCAGAGTGCTCTGACTGCCTCCAGTGATGTTCCACTTCCTAGGGCAGCCCCCAGCTCCAGGAACATTAACATCAATATTAATTAATTATCATGAATAAATGGATGGATATCCCCAGGCTGGACAGGGCTTGGAACAACCTGGACAGGTGGGAATGGGCTTTAAGGTCCCCTCCAACCCAAACCATTCTGGGATCTGTGTTTCCACAAAATGTTAGCACAGGGTTTGTTCCCAAGGAGGAACACAAGAGCTTTGCTCACTGGAAAGGCCTGGAGGAATCCTGGATCCCAAGCTGGCACTGCAGGAAAGGGATTTAGGAATAATGTGTCATCTTTTTCCATGACAACTCCATCAGCCCATGGCTCAATTACCCCTGATGGATGGGGAATTGGAGGTGCTTTGTTTACAGTCCCTTCTGGGTGTGCATTTTTTATCTCCCCCTCTGTAAATATGCAGAGACACAGCTGGTTTTACCTTCAGCTCAGTTGGTGGTTTTACATAAAATTGAAGACCTGATTTAATAGAGTCAGAAAAGATGCAACCTGTTCACCACAGCCTTTAATTATGTGTGCAGTTTGCTGAGTTTTCTTGGCTCCTAATAGCTTATTGATCCTGTGGCTTCTGGGCCATCTTTCTTCTTTGCTGTTTTATTAACTCAATCTGAGGAGAAAATAAACCTGTGGGGTGGTGGTTTGCATCCAGCAGGTTGGGAGGAGCAATCCCAGCCCTCAGTGAGCCTGGTGCACGTGGAAGCTCTCAGGGAGCTGTTATTGGAAGGACAAATAGATCTGAGGTTGACAAAAGAGGAGAGAAATATCAATATATAACTCACTGAAGGTTTGGCCTGGGTATTTATCACTGCATTTTCAAGGTGTGTTCTGTAAAACCACTTTACTCCTGGCTCTCCCTGTCAGCTCTGTCCTTCCCCAGGGAAAACCAGGGTTCTTCTGGGTCTGGGCAAGGCTTTGAGGAGGTGCTTTTGGATTAGGATTTTGCAAGCAGCACTCACAGCCATCCTAAATTCTACATAATTAAAACCTCAAAGCATCTTATTACAGGCAAAAATTCCTGGATTAGACATACAGAGACTCAGGGATGGATGGAAAACGATGGGATATTGGGCTACAACAGATGTGGAAAATGCAACTGCATCAGCACAGGAATGAGCTTCCCTTTGGCAGCTGCTCCTTCTCTTGTAAGTCACTCCAGGTAGAGCTGCAATTCCAGCTTTTCTAGAAATGAAAAATAAGGTGGTAAAGAATCAATCACACTCTGGTACCTGCTGCCCCAGGGCTCTGACTCCTGATCCTACAGGATTCCACTCCTGGGGAATCCTGCACATAGAGAAACAGGCAGAAAATCCCAGAGGTGGACAGGTTTCAAACATACAAAAGAAAAGGCCTCTGCTTGGGGCTGTGTGCCTTTGCACATCACCTTCCAACAGGAGAACTTCACCATTCCTTTTTTTCTGTTGTTTCATCTTCACTGTACCCACCTGCTTGTTAAATTATGAATTCCAAGGCTCAGGATTTTCCTGCAGGCTCAGGGCTCCTCTCCACCACAGGCACTGAATCAGCAGAGCTGGAATGCAAATATTATCCTTTTTCTGTGCCAGCCCCCCAAAAAGGGCTGGACTTCACCAAGAGCCACCCAGGGCAGGGGCAGCCACCAGCCCAGAGCTGTCCCCTCACCCTGCTGTCACATCCATTCTTAAAACCATTTTGGTGTTGTTTGTGATTCCTCAGCCCTGTTCTCCTCCATGAAACCCTTCTTTTGCCTCAGTTTTAGCCCCTGACCTGTTACCAAATGACACCACATTGTCACTGTCATCTCCAAAGGCCTTTTTGAAGCATAAAAGCAGCACCTTTGAAACCCCTTGCCCTTGATGCAGCTCCTGTTTTGCACGTCCAAACAGCCCTGACACCAAAGCTTTATTTCACCTCCTACAAGCACAGAGCATCTTCCTCCCCAGCACAGCAGCAACCAGGCTGCTGGGGAGGTGACTGGATAGATTAAATTAAATTAAATAAGTTAAATTAAATTCAAAGTGCAGGTACCTTGGTGCAGGGGTTTCCCAACATTGTGCATTTCAAAGCTCCCACCCCACTCCCTGCTTTGAAACGATTCTCATCCTCTTTCCCAGCAGGTGTCCCCTGGATTTCACTCAGCACAAAGAGTTTATTATTTACTGCCATGGTTGAAAGGAATAAAATACCTGATTTGACACAGTTCAGGAAAATTGCTTTATCCAATGACTGTCCAAATCCTCTGCCTGCTCCCAGCACGGCTCCAAGCTCCAGTTTCTTATCTGTAATGAGGTGATGTGGAACACTGCAGACTGCTGCAGGATTATCAGATGGAGGCACAGATGTAAAACATTTATATTGGATATTTCAGCTGCTGCTGCGAGCTGCATTAAACAGCTCACAGATCACCTGAGCACCAGCACTGCTCTTGCTGTCTGATAAGGGCTCTGATAACCAAATTACCATTGGTACCACTATTATCTTGACTCAGGTGTTTATTAATAAAGTTTAAGCTATCCAGGAAATTTTATTATTTTTTATTATGGCTGATAACTTCAGGCTTAGCTGGGAGTTTGTCTTTAATGTGCTGTTAAACCTCAAGCCTATTCCACTGCTCAGTGATAACAGCACTCAACAAACCCACAGCCAACATTAACAAATCATCAGGTGCAGTTTGCAGGTGCACAGAATTCAAGAAAAACCAAGAAAATCAAACTTAGAGTAACTATCCTACAGGATCTGGGAAAGCACAAGAAATCAATTCAAAAATCTGGGAAATAAATTGAAATGATAAAACCAAGGAGAGCCCAGCAGAAAGCCATAGGCAGCTTCAGAAACATCAATCATTATTTGTTTAGAATTCGTGTTGCATCTGTGCTGTGCAGTGATTTTGCCACAAACCATTACAAACAAAAAAACCTGTTATGAAAAAATCCAGGTATTGCCTTGCAAAAACTAACAGGAGTCTAACAAACAACAGGCTTAATTATTGAAGATTAAAATTTTAACATCTTTACTTGATTAAAACAGCAGGGATTTGAAATCAGTCTCCGTTAAGTGATTTTCTTATTTGCATTTTGTTCAGGTTTCAGTTCCACACAGGTTGCTGGGCTGGGGGTGTTTATTGACTCAAAACCCACCTGGAGCAGGCACAGCCTGGCAGGTCCTGAGCTGCATGGGAGGGAAAGGTAATGAAGGGCAAATCACCCTTCATGTGGCACTTTTATTTTTATTAAAGAAAAATAAGTTTTAACTCCTTTGGCTCCTCACAGATCAGGAACGCTTTGGGGCTGGGACCATCACTGCAAGTTTGCACAGCATCAAAAACAGAACCTTTGCTGGTTCAACACTAAGAAACATTAATTAACAGCTAATTAAAGAGTGACATTTTCACTGTGTGGGGGATTCTCTACATAGTAATGAAAGTTGCAAATCTTATTAGACAACAGGGAGGGAACCAGCAGTAAAACCAAGTTTCCCCAAAGAAGCATCTTCAAGGCTGCAAAAATCCCTTTATTATGCATGCTCTGAGCTTGGTCACTGCCCCATCTTGTGGGCTCGAGTGTCAGGAGGTAAAGCAGGACAGATGTTACTCTTTGAATTAGAGCACAGGAGCATAAAATGCTTAATAATGTTCTTTAAATAAGCCCTCCCTGCATGCCCTAAATCAAATCCCACCTGGTCAATCCCTACCACGTTCAGCAGTTTTAGGATCAGTTCATAACAGTTGGGCTGAAGCTGATTTCAAGTGTAAAATTAAGGCACTAAATTACATGAACTGACAAAAGAAGGGGAATGTTTGTCCTAGCAGGCCATTAAATGATGCATTAACCTTGTCCTTCTTTACAGGAACAGTGAAATGTGCTCAGGCTCTGGCAGCACAAGGTCAATGGGGTGCCAGAAACATCCTGAGCCTGAGTAAGGCCAAAGACCCCCAGGTTATTTTGCATTTTTGCTCTGAGCAGCTCAAGGGTTGCTGCCTGTGGTATCTCAGAAATTATAACACAGCATTTGCCATTCTGTAGCTGGGAGAAAACAAACCTGTGACACTTCCTTCATGACACCAATGTTACTCCTTGCTGGAAAACAGCAGCTCCTTTGTGCCTCCCTTCTCTGAAATGAAGGAGAGTTAGAAAATCAACTGCTCTTCTTCCTGCTCTGAGGGGAAAAGGAGTGAAGTGTCAATATTTAGGATTTATTGCGTTCTGAAAAGCTCAGATACACAGAATATCCCTTCCTCCCTTCTAATTAAGTAGATACAGCTCAAACTGCCTCAGCTGGAACAGCAGCCACCAAGTCAAGGGAGGGCCCCTCTACATTCCCATTAATAGCTGGGATGTATTAATTATAGTAATTTATGGCTTTGCATGAGTGATTATTCTCATGCTGATGTAGATATGATTGCTTTGCAGTACTAATCAAGAAATAAGGATGATAACCAGCATTTATGTGAAATGTGAAGCTTGTGATTTACACTGAGGGGGCAGCGAGGCAGCTCTGCCCCTGTGGCTCCCTCCTCCTCCTCCACAATTCCAGCCCCTCTCCATCAGCTCCAGAGCCACAGCACACATTTTGGGGATAATCTCCATGTTTTCTCTGAAATCATTACATGGCATTGCCATCTCTCTTACTGCTAAAAGCTGGCACTCAGCCATTCTTTGCTTTCCTGCATATTTTCTTTCTTTCTGCTTTAATCTTTCCATCTATTTTAGATTTATCCCTGGTTTGTTGGCTGTTGTTGAATGCCAAGGGATTCCTGCCAACTGTTCTTTTTGAACCTTTAAAAAATCCAAAATGATTGAGTTTTAAAACCAGATTTTTTTCTGGTGTTTATTCCCCAACACTAAGTTTTAAGTGCTCCAAGTGTAATCAAAACAGAATGGTTTTATTTCCCCTCCCCTCAAGCACCATGAAATGATCTGTGCTCCCCTGGAAGTTCAAAGCAAAAGGTTGAGGACACTTGTTTGGTTCGAAAGGCACCACTTTCTGACAGAAATAACACTTTTCCATTCATTAATCTCAGCAAAAATGCAGCCTGTTAGAGGATCCCTGCTGAGGAACTTTGGTTTTGATTAGAACAATAAACAAAGTGATGCTAAAATGAAATTCATGAACGCTTAACTCCAACAGATACCACCAACCGTACCCTCAATAAACCCAGATAAACTCAATATTTAAGATTTCCCGGACCAACTTTTGCTGTTTTAATGACAGAATTCTAACACTAGAAAGCAAGGATTATAAAACAAGTTGCAGCAAACCTTCCTTGAGCAAACTGAACGGCTCATTAAACAATTTGCTGATTATTTTTGTTTGCTGAGGGCATGTGGCTGCTTTTACCTCCATGGTCTGCAGAGTCACATTTTAAAAAGCTGGATTCCTTGTTCTTCCTGGGAGCTTTAAACCCATTTTTATTCCCAGTGCATGTTATAAGAAATGTCAATGTGTTCTGATATACAAGCTCTTAAAATCAGGCAAAAATAGTTTTGTTTCATTAAACACTGGGAACAGAATGTAACTCTAAAATTTTAATTAGACAGTGGAGTAACCCGTTCTTCAAACTGCTCAAAAACTTTCAGATAACACCAACTAATTAATTCCAAACATGTTTTACCTATGCCATTACCCAGGCTGAATGCTTTATTAAACCCTGGATGTATTACAATAATGATTCTGGGGAAAAAAAATCCAGATTAATTTACCTGCATGTTATAGCACCAGGACATTTCCTGAAAACACTAAGCCTGTTTTTCTGCATACTAACTACAAGGGAAATTCCTGAAATTCTACATTTCATGCAATTCATATCTCAGATATAAATCTCAGTGAAGGAACAGGGAAACTGCCCTGTGATGTCACATGGGCAGCACCAACTCCCAGCACCTTTCAGTCAGGAAATAAAAATTAAAAGATTCAGATCTTCACCTGAACTCCACAGGGAAGTCAAAACCAATCCCAAGGTCTCCCACTTGGAGCTGTGCAGTGAATGCTGTGATCCCCCTTGGCACAGAATGACCACAGGCTCATGAGGAATAATTTCATTATGACAATTAACTTTTGCAAAAAGCACACCCTAAAAACGCCTCTAAAAACTTCCACTTGCTGACACCAAGTGGGCAGAAGGCTCAGCACCATCAGTTTGGATGTTTGAAGTGTTATAACCTGCCAGTTATGCTGATATTATTTAGCTAATTGGGAGTTTTGGCCTCAAATGCTGATTTTTAAGTTATTTAAGCACAAGTTCCCACGATTCCCCTGAACTTTGCCTCTTCAGCAGACTTCAAATTCAAGTTGGAGACCAAAATGACAAACAAGAAGCCTGGAAAGAGCTACAGATGGAACTGCGTTTGCTGCTCTCGCTGTTGGAGTATTAAAGGGCTGATCTTTGCAGTAATTACACTTTTAGTGTCTTGTTTACACTGTAATTACCACACTAAACCCCACTGACATTATCTGCAGTAAACACTCTGCAATCTGTGTACATCTTCTTCACCATTTTACAGCCAATTATTGGAGTGCCCAGTGTGTTTATTAAAACTGTTGCAGAATGCAAAGTCATTCCTTAATGCAGTAAAAGTGACAAAACACGGCATTTATAAAAAATTATTTTAATGTACATGTAATAAAAGACTTTAACTGTTACCACTTCGTAACAGGCAGAAAAATGTTGTGGCTACACAAAATCCTCAAGCTCAGGTGTTTTGTTGGATTCCTTCTGCCTCAGAGATGTTTCCAGCAGCGCCACCTGGAACACAGGAGCAGGGTCAGGTAACCAGCCTTAGTCATCATTAATGGATTTGTTAATGAGCAAGATATCATCAGAAAACCTTGTGCTCACCACCAGTCAATCTGCCGGTAATTCCAGCAAGTTTGGGTTAGTTTCATCACATGATATCACAGGGAAATTGATACATTTGTGGCAGAGGCAAGACGTTTATGTCTTTGTCTATACTGTAGGAGACACGTTTATTGCCTGTATTTTAGTCTAGGGGTTTTTTTTTTGCCTAGAACTTCATTAATTATACATTTAGAACAGAATCCTTTTTGAGACTGCAGTCAAAACTCACCACACTCAGCTAAGAGCAGAATAAAAATTAAACTCACCCAGAAGGTTCTCCTGCTCTGCTGTCTCAGTGCCTTCCACAGGACTTGTGAAGAGCTGTCACATCAATGAGTGGACATCAACAACCAGCATGTGGCAGCAGAGACCTGCCAGGAAATAAAAGTTCCTTCTATCCTATAAACCTCATTCTCAATTTACATTTCACCTGGTACAGAATTTTATAGAATGCATCAAACCCATCTCTCACCTTCACATCAGGGCCACCTCCCTCCTGCTCCCAGTCCTGTTGTGTCACATCCATGTGGGGAAGCTCAGGCTCTGCAGAGGAAGTGGAACAGAGGGACACCAAGGTGAGAGGTTTTCATGGAGAGAAAGTTGCCTGGTGGGTTCTAGAGGATGAATTTCTAGGTTTAAGCTCCTGTGTGTAGCTGCATTTCAGACCAGAACCAGGGTATCGTCAGTTCTCGCATCTGACGGCACTTCCTATTCAGGGTTATCATCATCAACAGCCATTAATTAACTCCTCCAATTCATCACTTAAAACACTAGCTTTTATCTCCAACAGTTGTACAATCTTCCCTCTGTGTATGAAGTGGACACAAAATCAGTTGTAGTGAGTTTTTATTTAAGATGTAATTGTTACATGTTATTTTTGACTTGTAAAGGCCTGGAACCTCTTTTACAAACTTTGCACACCTCAATAAATAGGAAAAAAAAATTAACTTACTCTTTACTTCAAGGCATCTTTCTGCTGTGGAAGTAAAAGCAAGAGAAGTGTTACTAGAATACTTTTCAGCTGTAAAATTTAAGTTTATACAGGGGAAAACAAGAACAAAACCAGATGCTCATAACCAGCTCTCTGCTTGTACTCCCACCCGTGTTTATATTGATATGAACCACTGAAATGTTTATATCAGACAACGTTTTGTAGTCAACAATCATTTAAAAATAATTTATCAGGAAATTTAGAACTATGTAAATTTAAAGTAGTATAAGAATGCAGCTTGCAAGACTGCCTTTACCAACAAGGCAATTTTCAAATTGAAATCGCCAGCACTCCAATGCTGCGGGTGTAATTTTTAATTACACAGAATGGGTCTGGCACATCGAAAAACCAAAAAAGGGACCTAATTGCTGAAACAGCGCCATAAAGATCGATGGACGGCGCTAGATCGCCACAGCAGTGATACCTGCAGGGCCCTCATGGAGCTCCGGTCAGGGCTCCGGCCCAGCAGCGTGTGATCCCCACCCACAGCAGCGATGCCTCACACGGAGCCCCGGCCCGGCCGAGCCCCTCCCGACTTACCGGGGAGGCGCCTCCGCAGTCCCAGCGGGGTCGCGGTGCTGCCGGCGGGGTCGCGGTGCCGGTGCCGCCTCCATGGTGGCCTGAGGGACAAGGGCCCTCAGCCGCCACGCGCCGCGAGGCCGCACTCCCCCCACGCCGCCAATGGTGCGGCCCAGGCCGCGCGGCACGGGCAGGCCCGGGGGCCGCTACCACTGCCGAGCGGGGGAGCGAGCGCTTCAGCTCGCTCAGTGGTACGGGCGCTTTGCTCGGCAAGCCGGGCCTGCGCCTCCCCGCTGCCCGCCCGGCCGGCCGGCCCCGAGCCCGGCCCTGAGCCCAGCTCCGGCCGCACCTCACCCGCTCCAACGGCACAGGAAAAGGGGCGCGAATGTCTTCGGCGGCCGCTTATAAAGACTTGGGCCGTACCACCCCGCGGCGGGGGCGGGCTGTGCCATTGCTCCCCAGGCAGGGGGCGCCGAGCCTTCCATTTCGTCCCGTGTGGGGCTGGAGGGAACGCGGCCAGCGGAGCCTCGGGGCCGCTCAAACCCCGGCCCCAAAACCCGGCCCCAAAACAATCCCCTGGTTTAGGCACCACCTCACGGCAGGGACAGCTCACAGCTCGGGGCAGGGACCCTCGTGTCGCCGCCAGGGAGCACCGGCCCTGCCCTGGGTTCTGCGTTTCCCAGGAAATCTGGAGAGGTCGGAGTGATTTCAGGTCACTTTGATTTAGAACAGAAAAGCTGCTTTTAAATAAAAGTTCCGTTCTTTTCACATTGTGTCATCCTGAACTGAAAACAAGGGTGTTTTGGTTTCCCTTAAATGCATGAGCCATCGTTAAAAAGAAGCACAAAGCCACATTGGCTATAAAATCTCACCCTCAGCACCACGTGTTTAGTCAGCCTGAAGAACTATTTATCAAAAATCCATCTTGTCCAAGCAGCAAAAACTTCCTACAAGAAGGACTAGTGGGGTCCTGTAACAACACCTAAAATTCAGTTTTTCCTCTGAGGCACAGATCCTCCAGCAAGAGCCAAAGCCAACATTCTCCAGTTTTGCAATTCTCAACATAAACACATTTTAGTGAAATTCACAGGTCCCGTCTCCCTATCAAACATCAATTTCTGCATCAAATTCTTGCTATCAAGCTGGAAGGTCAGTAAAAAAATCAGGAACACATTAGCTAAGAACTAAACAGCTGAACACAAAGAGAAGGGGACTTGGAACAAAATTCTCTTTGCAATCTCTCAATCAAATAGACGGAAGTTAAAATGTTGAGGAAAAAGCACTCACTGAAAATTCAGAGCTCATTTTTAATTACCAAATCTCAGCAGTTCTTGCTCAGGTAACTAAGGAAGGCCAAAGCTGGAAAGAATTCCTGATACCAGCACTTTTCAAGGCTTCTCTGTATGTCATAAAAAAGCAAAATGAGGCAAACACTCAATTACCAAACCCCCTCTACAGCTCCCTTCAACAATAAACCTCAATTTTTATTGCAGCTAAGCTCTTGTGGGCTCAATATCACCCTAAAACCCCCTAAAATCATAAAAATCAAAGCCCTGACCAGTGTGGGGGCATTTTTTAAGTGTATTTCTGACAAGCTGGAAGGCAGAGTCAAGGGTGCCTTTTCCTGAAACACAGGATTGATTTCACACATCCACCAGCTCAGATCTTTTAGATCAGCTAAAGAGAGCCTCTATTCCCATTCGTTTATCCTTCACCAGGCTTAAATTAGGAATATTGACATGGATACACCGGGCAAGGGTTCCCCATAATCCAGGGGCTTTGGTGGATGTGATTGATTCCTATCTGCCACATCCTTTCAGGAAAAGGGAAGGTCCCAATGGATTCAAAGGAGTGACACAACACAAAGGTTTACTGGCAAAAAGACACTGGTTAAATAAATGTTATCAGGATCTGGAGGGATGGGTGTGATTCTCTGGGGAAGCCTGGGGAGGGAATATTAATGAAAGCACATGTTTAAAATGAGTTCTTACAGTGATCAGACATTGCAGGTGTTTCTCTCAACAGTACTTTTATGAGACATTTATATATTCAATAATTAAATATAAAATTAAGGATGAGTCACAAAACAAGGAAAGAGTAAGGCTTGAAGCCTGGTCAACGCCCAGATTGCCCCTCCACTCACCGTGCCTGTCATTTGACCTTTTATTTTACATGCAGCTATTGTCACACATCATAAAACATAAGAAAAGTTAATTTTGCAAATTCCTTGCTGAAACCTCAAACCTATTTCAACTTAGTACAAAAAAAGGGGGTGCGGGGGCAAAGAAAAAAAACGGAAACATTTGCTAGTTAAAAAGCAGAAATGGGAAGAGAGGTTCACAGATATTTTGGACTGACAGAACCAAGGGACAGGGACAATGCAAACAAACTTCAGACTATTAAAATGTTTTTGCTACCTGTTGTTTACCTGAATGTGATGTGCTGCATTATTCCTCACTCAGAATTACTGGCAACATGAAAACAAATAGCAGTTGCACACTGATCAAACCCTTATCCTACCCAGGGAGGGGTGAAAATGAAAAATGTGAAAATGTGCAGGTAAAAAAGCTGAATGGAACAAGTCACCCATGTCCACATCCACGTGTACTGTACAGGAAGAACATCCAAAATACTGACAGGAGACAGTGATCCTAAAGTTTTCCTTTTCTCTTTCACTTATATATAGATAGAGAACAGCACAGAGAACACCACTCGAGCTTTCACCGTGGCCAACAGGAAGATTCTCACAAATATAAAAATGCTTTCCAGCTGTTGGATTGCTTCAGGACATAATCCAGGTGGAAAGAAAGGAATATAATCTCTCCTCATGGAATAACAGCAAAAAAAAAAAAAAACCAAACAAAACCCAAACCCTCAGGGATTTACACAATTGTCAAACATCCAACTTGGAAGTCCTGAACATCTCAATCCCTGCTACAGCAGAATGTGGCATCACCAAAATAACTGAGCAGGATTCCTTGGATTCTGGTGGTGCCACTGGGGTAACTACGTGGAATTAAACTGTATTAAAATGTGTAACACGGGTATACATTCAGTGTGTTGGAGGAAGGGAATGTGATAATCAATCCCTTCATGCTTCATCCTTGCTGGCTGCCCACCCAGGAAGCTTTATTGTTATTACTTCAAGAGGAAAGGGAAGGTGCTGGTAAGAGCCAGAAGGGCAAGGCAATGATCTCGATCATGAAATGCCCTGTTCTTTGGACGAAGTGTGTAAAACATTTTGTTAAAAGCCTCCATGATGAAAATAGCAAGAACAGAAAAGGTCTCCTTAAAAATCCAGAGCATTTCTGCCTCATCTTTTAAGTTCAAAGCTCGGGGGGGAAAATGTTTTGCTACAATTCACTACAGGTTTGCTGTCATAAACAGAGGTGACAATGCCCTACAGAGCACAGGGCCAGCCACAGACTCCAGACAAAGGTCTTTGCTTTAGGTTTCAAGTGGTTTATGCCTCTCTTTTTGTAGAAAAGGAACAGAGACACTTCTGGAACCTTCACTGCAGAGTCTTTGCCAGTGTCCAGCTCTTGGGCAAAGGGATGCTGCCACACTGCAGTCACCACCTGGAGGGTCAGGCTGTGAGACCAGTCATGATTCAGAGTCTGAGCCGGAGCTGCTTTCCCGGCTGATCTCGATTTGTAGGGAGGGTAAATGATCCAAGCGACTCTTTTTTTGCCTGGACTGTTCTTTTTCCTTAATGAGAGCTCCCCAGACCCTCTGCAGCTCGGAGTCATCTTCCTCTGGAGATGCCACAGAGTTTTCAGCTTTCTCTGGAGTCTTCTCCTGTGTCTTTGGAGCAGATCCCAATCTGGTCCATAAACTACCTGAGCAGATGAAAAGCAAACATTTAAAAAAACCCAAAACAGACATGATTAAGAGGAAGAAGTCAAGGAACCAATTCTTAAACTCACTGCATCTGTTCAAACCCTTCATACTCCTCCCACCTTAATATTTGGCATGGAACTGATTATGCTTTGAAGAGTAATTGAAATTAAGCTGCAGGAGGCTCAGGGATGTCTGATTCCCTGCTCCCCATTTGCAGAGGATGTTTAATTCACACCTGAACTGCCCCTGCATTCCTCACACTTGTTTTGGGGTCCCCAGTTTGAAAGCGGTCCTTAATTTTCAGCACACCTCCATAAAAATACTGTTCACAAAACCCCCCAGCTCCTCCGTACATGTATTTAGATTTCAAAGCACCGAGCAAACACTTGCTAATTCATCCTGAACTTCATTCAAGTTCACCCCTTCATTTCTCTTAAGACTCCAAAACCAAACATCTTCTGCACAGAACTAACCTGATTTCTTCTCTCTGGTGTCAGAGTAGAGGCCTTTTACATCTTGTTTGGGGATTCCCAGCCTGCTGTGCACATCTGAGATTGGTTCTCGGCGAGGAGCACAGGTACTGCTTGGAGCTTTGACTTCTGGAGAGTGGGGCCTTTTCCCCAGTCTTTGCCTCACATCTGCAGATATTTCCAATCATTAAAATGACAAAAAAAAAAAATCCTGTTGCATTTACTCTACCTCTGCCAGCTCAGTTTATTCTCACTCACTATTGAAACTAGACAGATTCTCTGTTTTTATCTTTTCTTTCGTCTTTTCATTTAAGTCTTTCATTCTCAGATTTCCTGGCAATTTCTGCAATACAATTTTATCCAGGTTTCATTTCAGTTTTGGCAATAAATTTGACATTTCATGTTTCCAATTTGTGCTCTGTCCAAAAGATAAAAACCTAAGTTATTCCATGGCTTGCTGCTTTTCTGCAGTGGAGCAGTGGAGTGTGTAAATATTCAGCAGGAGGTAAAATCCCAGGCAAATTGGTCTGCCTTCAATGATTCTTTTCAAATAACAGAAATCGCTTGATTTAGAATTCTAACACTGCTTGGTATTTGGCAGAATAAAATAAAATGAATCCTAAATATCTTGATACTTAATCATTGATGTGAATTTTGTATTCTGAAGTTTGCCTGGCTTAGCTGGATGTTCCCAATCTTACAGCGGTCCAGACAAAAATATGAAGGCAAAGGGAATTTTAGGACCATGTGCCAACTTGTCAGAAGCCCAAAATGGGCAGGAGGGGTAAAATATACAAACATAATTAAAATTTCATTTATATAAAAATGTATTTTTCACTTATCAGTCAGATAATATTACATATCTCAGAAGTAGCTGGAATTATACACGTTTAAGTCAAAGAAACAAGTTATTTAAGCTCAGAAATAAATTCTGCCAATTGCAAAAATACCCATATTCATGTAATAGACATTTTTTATGTGTATTTATGTGTATTTTTAAGTGTAGTCAATGTTTCACATTTGACTTTGTGCATGACCCTGTGTGCTGTTTCTCAGCTGTAGAGAATCTCTGCCTCAAGGAGGGAGCAAATCAAAAAGGACAAAGTCGGGGAAATAGGCACAGGCAAAGAAAATGGATGAAAATAAACATCACTAAAAAGCTTTCCCTAAAGTGCCCTTGATTTTTCCCCAAAGCACTCCCCAACTCAATCTCTTACTGTGGACAAATTGTGTGAATGCAGAGTTTATCTGCAGTGGAGCACAGGTGTGAAATTAATATATTTTAGTAACAATTCTGCCCAGCAGTGAGTGATAAAATTACCTGATTTTACAATGCTGTTTGGCTGCCGTGGCCCAGAGTTATTCTGACGTTTCTCTTCCAACAGGAGCCTCACATCTGCAACTTTCTCCAAGGATCCTTTGCTGCCAATCCTGTTTTTGATGTTGCTGGTGGCTATGCTGTCTGCTCGCATGGAATTCCTAAAAAAAAAAAATCATAGATTTGATGTCCCCTAAATAAAATTAAAGCTAGTGGAGTTCTTAAGTCTTCTTGTATGGAAAATCACATGACAGAAAATCATAATATCAGGATTTCCCTGCTGAGAAAAAGAAGTAAAAACATTGTTTAGGAGCCATTTCAGCCAGAATGCCAAATATAACAATAATTCCATGAATACCTCAGTATCCATTTCAAGGCAAGTTTTGCCTCCTTATGGCTGTGCCTCTGTGTCAAAACTCAGAGCAGATAAGCAGCCTCAAAATTGTTGACATTATAATGAACATAACCACCCTACTGAAGGGACAGATGTTAAAGTTATTTTATTAATATACAATATATACAACTTTGGTTTATAAGCCCAGAATGAACACAAATTCCTTTTTGTCATCAACAATTAAGGGTTGTTATTCTGTCTGAGCACAAGAGCAAGGGGCAAAGAGAAAACAGAAAGAGGTTATCTCTCCCTGTTAATTGTGGTTGTTTGCATAAATTTCTCTTGATTCTATTTCGAGCTTCATTATTATTAGAGATCTGCATAAGGAGTTGTATTTAAAAAACTGTTAATTCTTTTAAAAGCCTGGTTTCTGTATTTCTTGTTAGAATATCTACTACAAAACTATATTAAGAACTGAAAAATAGTTTCAAGTTTGTCTTCAAACTTCGACAGCTCTGCCGCTAAAATGGGAAATGCCTTTTCACTGCTACTTTTAAAGACTAAGAAACTTTTTACCTGATATTTTTCAGCTGTGACTCCACCTCATCTGCATACATGGTCATCTTCATGCTTTTTTTGGGCGAGGGGGTGGAAATCATTTTCAGTTCCAGGTCATAGTCCATCTCATCCGAGTCAGAGGCGCTGGCGCTGGATCTCCTCGCGGCGCTGCGCTCCCGCGACTGCTTGAAAGCCTGCAGCTCATCCCGGTACTCCACCACCACTCTGTCATCTTCATCCATATCCTGATCCTCCTCCTCCTCCTCTTCCTCCTCAATAGGCTCTTCAGGAACATTGACCAAACCTGCAGCAAAACAAACTCATTCGGATCAACTGAAATTTAGCTTGAAAACCACGACAAAAAACCCCTCACCTCGCTGTAATTAAGGATCTCCTATAAATGCATTTGTAGTTCTTTTAGTTCTCTCTTCTTAAAGAGAGAGAATATTTTGCCAAATATTTTAAGTGGAATCAATAAATGGAATAAAACTGTCACAGGACAAAATGTCCCTGGTGTTCACTCCCTCAGAGGCCTGGCCGAGCACGAAGCTGGACAGAGTAATTAAAGTACAACTGCCTCTTGTAGAAGGTGCAGTTCTTCCTTCCAGAGATAAGCACAATTCCCAGGATCTTACTGGGCTTAATGTGCCAGCTGCTGGCTCTGCAAAAATCCTTTCAAGTCCTGCAAGTGGCAAGGCCAAAAAGAACACAGGTGTCATTGTTATGAATTCATCACAGACACCGATTTAAATGGAAACAACTTCAATTTAGTGAGCACCCAGCACTCAGACATCTCTTCAGACAGCACTGCATGACCAACATGGAAAATCTTCCACGAGATTTGACACATCCATGGCTGTATTTTTAACAGGCCAATCACACTGTACTTGTCTCATGTCAGATTTTTACACCCATTATTTTTCTATCTCAGGCAGCAGATGAAAATATTCAAGCCTAATTAATAGAATTTTCTCATCCCTATTGTTCTACATCTAGAGATTGCTTTTTATAGACTGGGAGAATTGATTTAGCCAGTATGACAAATTGCCAAGAAGGCTGAAGAAGTCATTCATCCTTTCTTTTGGCCTTTGATGCCACAGTCCCCATGCCCTAAATTTGTAAAAGAAAAATGTCACATAAAAAGCAGCAGCTACTTTGGGAAGCAGTGAGGAGCATGAAGTTTCTGCTTCAGGAATTTCCTGTAAATTTTTAAAATGGGATTCAGATTTATTTTTTTAAGAAAACTTCCACACATCCCAGGGGATTGGTGAGGCACTGCTCCAGATCCTGCCCAGCCCTCCACATCTCAGTGTCCTCACAGGGCTGTCCCAGTGCCACCAGTACCTGAGTGCCGATGTTTATAGGGAGGAGTCAAGCCCACATCATCCCCTATCAGTGTCCTCTTCTTGATCACATCCCGATGGATCCGACGGGAATGGTACCTTCTCTTCCTGAAAAGCCAGAGAGAGGATGACATTCCTGTCACAGGAATTATGGCTCATTCATTAAACCCTAAATCCTGGATTAAGGATATGCAGTTATCACCTGCTGTAACTGCAGACACACATTTATGTCAGAGCTGGTCTGAAAGGTTTGAATATAAACTTCATTTTCATGAGAAAATTCTCTCTCTGTAAATTCACACTCATACTGCAAAAACATAATTTATACTGAAGCATCTAAATAAACTGAATAGAAAATCCACAAATTAAAACAGTTTTAGATTAGCTTGTCCAATTACCTGCAGTGTTTCAATTCCTCTGTCCAACACTCACCAAGAATTGCTAAGGATTCCTTTCATGCCTCCGTAATTTGGATTGCCATATTTCATGTAATACTGGCTTCTCCTTGCAGCTCCCAGCTCCTTTTTGTCATCTGCAAAAAACAAATTATAGGAATTTTTCCCTCTCAGAATATAACTTCCAGCACAGCATAAAAATAAATAACCTCCCAAAGACACAGAGAGTGAGACTGAGTGTGCCTTAAAATAAGAATTACTTCACCCTTCCATTTTGCTGACACCTCTGGAATTTCTCCCACCACCACAGTTTTATTTGTGTCTAGAAACTTAATTCCAGGGAGACTGGGTTTCTACAGATCAGCCTAACAGAGCATTACATCCCCCTGTCACTGCTGGAGGCTCCACTCACGTTCCTCATCACCTTTCTTTTCTTTATGAATGTGCAACTTCCAGCATGGTCCAGAAATTATATGGATTTTCATTTTACTCATAAATAAAATGAGTATTTAGCCATATTTTTTATTAATACCTCATTGGCATCTCGAGTTATATCCATATTTATAAAATATGGAATTTACTTCTGGAAAACAAGCATAATCAAACCTATTCCATGGTATTGGAAGAATGCCCTGAGCCCAAGATACAACTTCCAGGTACAATAATTTTCATAAAATTCAAACTGCATTTAATTGACACAAGAAATGTGGATTTATGGCAAAATCTTAACGCCTAACAGTTAGCAAAAAATTAACACTTAAATAAGAAGTAGGCACTTTAATTAGTAAAGGAAAAAAAACTACAACAAGCAATTAATTCAGGGTGCTTGTTAAGGTGATTTACCTTTAGTAGCAAATCTCATGAATAGCTTGTTTCCTTTAGCCAGTTTATTGGCAGGGCGAAGGTCATTACGCAGGAGAGAATCCTCTTCTACTTGGGAGAGGGCATCCAACTTTAGGGGCAAAAAAGGTATTTTGGACTCAAAAATCAAATGACTGTTGAACAAAAATGGATTGCTTACAGAGAAGCAATCAAGTGATTATTAAGAAAGTCACTTTTCAAATGATGTTCAAATGAACTCTGCCTTTTTTTCTTGACAAGCTGACATTAATTTTTAATGTAAATTGCCATGAAAATTTAAAATATTTCCTTCTCTTGCTCTATAACATTAACTCAGATTATTAAATCCAGTAATTGTCAAATGACTATTACTGACTGAAAAGCACGAAATAAATAGCACAACTTGGAAAGTGAAAAAAATTATTTTTTTCCTGTTTCATATCTAAATAATTTTATTACCAGGTTCTCGTGCCCTCACGCTATGATTAAAAAACATTATCTTTCAGTTATAGCTGCTTTATAGAAACTCAAATTCACACTTCCATGATGTAGGAGTGTTCACTGAGCCATTCCTAAAGGAAATCCTAATCACACCTATTATACACTCAGCCAGGGAAGATTAAATTGCTCCCAGGACATCACTGTGTGTGCTGATTCCCACAGATCCATGGGCAGCCTAAATCCCATTGGCCTCTAAGCACTTTCCCTGCTGAAAGGTCGTTGCCTTCCATTATTGTTCTTTCATTGCCTCCTCTCAGCAGAAAACAGCAGCCAGGTTCACTCTGAAACTCTCCAAAATTTTCACAAAGCACTTTACATTGGGATTATCGCCACCAGCATTTCCCCTCACTCCCCCACCTGACTTATTTTGATAATTAAATTGTGAATTGCAAATAGAAACCTAAAATGCTGTGAAAACTTCATACCAGCCAGAGCAAAACTTCCATAGCAGAGTTTCCACTTCCCCTCTGTACTGACCTCCACATCACTGGGATTGTCATCCTCAACCTCGCCTTCTTCTGTCTCATCATCAGAGCTTTCCTCCTGTTTTTCTACGGAAAATAATTGGGAAAACAAAAACCAAGCTCCATTTTAGTCTGTCAGTCTCATTTGATTTATGATTACCTACATTATCTGAGATCAGCCTGAAGGTATTTTCCTTTCTCCTGTGCAGCCTAGGGAATAATCAAAGCAGTGAATGCCTATAGAAAAGTGGAGCAGTGAAATTCGGAGCCCTGTGCCCGCAGCAGCACATGTGCATCATTAATTGAATTCTTTGAAAGCAAATGAAACTGCACTGCCTGTCAGTATTTAGGGTGTTCAAAATCAGAGATCAGCAAGGCCAAGACACTAAAGGCACATAAAAGCCTTTCCTTCCATCTCCTTTTCAAATATCCAATACTAACAGTGTAAAACAGGTTATTAATCAAAAGCTGAGAGAGAGAGAGCAGTAAAAAAGAAAAAAAACAACCTTAGTGACTTAATTTTGCTGTGAAATAACTTAAAAACTGCATGCTTCCAGAACTGCTAAAATCATGACCTGCTTTGATTTTTTTGTTCTTTTTAGCTCAGTGTAAAAAAATGCATGTTGGGGTTTTTTCCCAAAGTTCCCAATAAATAAAATATTGTAAAAAAGTAATGACTATGGACAGCTATAATGTGGCATATACCAATATCATTTGAAAAGATATCAAAGTATTTCATAGGCCTAAGATTAAAAAACTCTCTCTTTTATATTTCAGAGTTCCTTATCTTAAATCTCATTCAACAATAGCCTTAAAAGCTTAAAATAGAGAGTAGCAGCTGTTCAAAAGATTCTGAAAACATTCCTGAGTGAAAACAATAAAGCACAATTAACCTAACTGAAATCAAAGAGAGAATTTAAGTAAACAAATTACCCAAATTCTAACCAGAATAATTAAGTTCCATCAGGGAGAGTATCCATGCATTTTTCTCCCTCACAAATTAGAAGCTTCTCATAGCAAAGCCCAATCTTTTGCTTCCCTAAATGTCTAAATAGCCCTGAAATTCCGATCTAAAAAAAGCCAAGCCAGATGACTCCAGGGCATCTGTATGCATCTCCCACCTTAAGATGCAATTGAACAGTCTGTACTTTCTCTAATATCCCACTATTCCAGAGGAACAGGAATAATTCAGATGACAGTTCTTATTTTCAGATGGGGTGTAATGATAATATAATATGCCCTTCATAGCGAGCAGGATTAAATACATCTATTTATGCTCCATTTCAGCAACGTCCCTAATCTCCAAAAATTTCATAACAAGTCCTACTCGAAGCTTTACAAGCATTTGGCCAAAATTAAAGTCATGTGGATGGTTAAGGAGCCACTGCTTTGTGAAGAAAATTAGCAGGAAAAGGGGGTGAATTAGAAGAATCCATAAGTTTAACAAAGCCTCCAACACCAAATTTCCCAGAAAGGCTTTTGGAAGCACTGCAGATACCTAACAGAGAGATTGGCTACTTGCATTTAGGTCATATACAGCAAATTTTTAAGCAAAATTTACGGAAAAGTTAATAAATATAACATCTTTTTGCTCTGTATCCTGTGATAGAGCACCTGCAACCATAGCACTCCCAGCAGCCTAAGAGCAAAACTGTCCTCAGGTAGCAACATGCTGCTTTTAAACTCCCCCACATAAAAGGAAAATAAATTTACAACCAAGGCAGGCAGGTACCAGACTGATCACGACACTGAGATGTACTTTTGCTGCCCTGCTCTTTTATAACCAACCTTCTAATAACTTCTCTCTTAAAAGGCTAACAGCCAAATTTAGAGCCACCCTGGTGAAGTGATGCACTGTCACACTGGTGTGAGGGATACATTTGAAGGATGGTGGTGCATCAAGAAGGGAATTAGCTGTGGTATTTCAAAAATAGGCCATTTTCTCACACCTGCTTTCTGTCCATTTTGCCTGCCTTTGTAGGCACATCACACAGAGCTATTTCTGTGCACATGTCCCACTATAAATACCAGCTCTCAGTAGCACCCTCATCTAACACGTTTAGTATCGACTGAATTACTGCTTTTGGTCTAGCTCCAACCCACCTTTTAAGAAGCAGCTTCTTCAAAAGGTTTCCAAGATGAAAGCCTTTTTTAAAGTGGCAGAATACATTTACCTGCAACTATATGATAGAAGCTCCTTCAGTAATTTAGGTTATGCAATACCCCAGCACAAGTTTAAAGTTTCATTGATTTAATGAGATGATGGCTATATTTGCATATCTCAATCTACCTTTCTTGGTTTTTTCAGCTGTCTTCTCTTCATTGTTTTCTCTGCTCTTTGTTTTCTCCTGATCAGGCAGGGAACTCATATTTATTAGAGCCCGTGTTGCTGTCACTTCATCAAGCCACACCACATTACCTGTGACAGAGAGAAACACAAAACCCAAATGCAGCTGGTGTCATTGAGCAGTCACATCTCCCCTGCCTTGCTGAAGGGAAATCAATGACAAAAATTCAGAAATGACAGAAAAGCCAGCAGATCTCTTGCAGGGAAAGTCATATTCTTTAACACACCTGATAAGCTGGAGGAAACACAATTTTCAACTTATTACAAAACATGAGAGCTGACCAAAATCACTGAAATGCACAACCAGAGATTTGAGAGGCTTCCAGAAGGCAGCAAATCAGGGCACTGGATCGGGGTCAGTGTATCCATGTGTTCCCACACAAATGTGATTACGGGAGCAGCAGGGGGCAGGAATGAAGCCTGGATTTTTTTTTTTCCCTTTGGTAACTGAACAGAACCTTGGACTTTACCGCAGAATTCTGTTAATCTTTTCCAAAAAGCGGGAAAATAGGGGGAAACAGGAGACTGCTCAAGCCCTTTGCACAGATTATAGTGGGCACAGGTTAGCGATATCATTCAGAATGCGCCTTAAGTACAAGCAGATGGTACTAAAATATAACTTATTAGGCCAATTAAAAGCATTTCATAGATGTTGAAAGAGCTAAAATTGCTTAGGAACAGGATTTGAACAAAAGCTCTCTGCACTTGGTGCAAATACAGCAACAAATGCCTCATTCTGCTGTTAGGCAGAGCGGGTTCAGATATCAAGGAAACTGTACAGTGATCCAAAAGAAAAGATTCTCTCTTAAATTACTCAAACAGACAAGAATTACAAGGTGAAGAACACCCAGATATTCACTTCAATGACAGGTTAATAAATTTACTCTTTTTTTTCAGTCTGCCTCATCTTCCCATCTCCAAATTTCCAAAACCTTCATCATTTCACATTCATCAATTTGAAACACAGAATGCAAAATTCACCTTTGCACTGAGTCACCTTAAGATGTAATTCAGTTGGGAACACTGAAGTTTTTGCCATGATGCAAATCTATGCTGAGAAGAAAAAGCTTTGTCTTGATATTTTCACCAAGTGTAGCTCACATGGTAACTCAGACACAGCGTGAAAATTCACCATTTAAAAAGATGTGGGTATTGTTACGACCCTGAAGCCTTAATTTTCACATGAATTTACTCATTTAGCATTTAAGAAAACAGACAATCTTAGAAATGAAGCCTCAGGTACAGAGTTAAGCTCTGCATTTCCAAGCTCATGCATCAGCACAGGTCCATCCAGCAGCTCTGTACAGCAATTATCCACCCAGGGCTCATTGGGTTTCACATTTTCTATCAGCTTGTGCCAGTACTTCAAGCTGTCACACACAGTGACTTCAAGGTCACAAGTATTTTGCAGAACACCATCTGTTTTGTCTTGCACTGGAACAGAATTTCTTCAGGGTCACCCCAGAGAATGAAGCTACTAATTCTCAGCTTTCAGCCATACCTGTCAATAAGTTTCCAGCAATTTGGAAAACCTGCATTGGCTCCTATTTCTTTTTCTATGATTTCAGGCACAAGATTTGTAGCCACATGACAATCTCAGAGTATTCCAGCTCCATGATCCAGCACCCAACTGCAGCAAAAAAACTCTTCTACAGCCTTCAGAGTCAGTGAGGAAAGCACAACTCTTGACCACCTTTGATCTTGCTGATCTCACTCCCCAAAACAGCCCTTGCCATGCGCATCTACATTCCTTTTCCAATCTATGGAAATCACACCCAGTTGCCACCTCCTTCCACCCACCCATTTCTCCTGGAGCATGCACTACACAAATATGGCAACAAACCTCCTCCTCCTCCACATAAAACCATCCCAACCTGCCCAACTGCAGGGCTCAATCACCTTCTCTCAGATAAACTATTTATGTCAAGATGGAAGCAGCACACAATTTTAAACCTTCTTCTTTTCCCCTTAGAGGTACAGCTGTGATCAGGTTTAAGAAAAAGAGTAAGAATTACAAATACTCTGTTTACTTACATGAGGTGTCATCCAGCCACTCAATATGAGCAGGAGGATACTCTTTGAAATAGGCAAAGATGTCCTGGGTACTCATCTCATCCACTCCACAAATGTAAATCGTGTCCAGTCTTACTTTAGGAATTGCTATAAAAAGACACAAAACTGGTACTTATTCCAAGCTTTGAGGTTAGTACCATATGGGTTTATAAAGCAAATACTTAAACTAAAGAGGAACTAATTGATGTGAAGCATGACCATAACTTAAGTTATTCTTCCACAATGCAAAACTTCAATAAATTGAGAATTAAGAGGATACAAGCACTGGTAGATGCAGAGACTGCACAGCAACCAAACAGCTTGAAAAACATTTTTCTCCTCTTTGAACACTGCCAAAGTGCTATCATTAAGTACTAAAAAGCCAGAACAAAACAAGGCCCTGCACAAAGCACTTCCACTCGTATCACCTGATGGGGAGCTGCTCCAGGCCACAGCTTAGCAGGTCCAAGCTGCCAGTTGGAAAAAAAGCCTTGAGAGCTAACTGGGTGCCAAAAGCACCAATCTGTTGTGCACACACCTCCTAGCTTCTGTTCCAGCTTGCCATCAGTGCAGCTTCACTGTGTGCACAGCAGAGAGTCTGATCTGCCTGTGCACAGGACACAGAGTCCTCCACGTGTGCCCACACAGTGCTCCAGGGTTTTACAAAGCATTTAAAGATTCTTAAAGCAGCACTGATCCAGAAGGTGAATCTTTGGAGTGTAGCATTAGTAAATAAGGCACACAGAAAATGTTGTCTTTGTGCGGGGGCTGGTAAAACAAGGAGTGAACTGGCAAGCATCAAATAGGTTAAAAAATAATGATGTGTAAATGAAAAGCTGGAAGAAACCCAAAGTGATTTCTTTTGGTAGTAATCTGGCAAAACCTCTGGGAATGAAGAAAATATTGCAGGATAAACCAAGTCAAGGCACTGTGAAGAAGTAACAAAAGGGATCTTTTCTCTTGGCTGCTGGATGAACTTGTACCTTTCTTCATCATGTCCCGATCCAGGGCCACATTCCTCTGAGCCAGATTCACCTCAGCCCGAAAATGAAAGCGTTTGGCCCTTTGTTCCTTCTTCTCAATTGCTTCCTGCAAAATGCAAAACAATGCACTCAAACAGCAATCAGGAGCACCCTCAACAAACTGAGAATACTTGAAATCTACCAGACAGCAACAATTTATATTAATAATTCCATTAATTCTGGAGAGACCTGTAGGTTTCAGAATGCAAAAGTAATTCTCCAAAATATTTCTGTGCCACAGAACACTTTTCGTGTAGGTCCAGCAATGGGAATCAGGATGCAAGGAAAACAAGGTGTTGTGGACAACACAAACACCATGATGGAATAGGAACATTATCCATTCCTTACTAACAAATTAAAAAAAAAAACTCTTTTAAAAGAAGCATTTCAGGCAAATTCATCTTTGAAGATTATAGTTTTTTTCTATTTTTTAAATATATACAAAAGTGTGAATTTGTTTCTCTGAGCATGAATTTAACACTGGAGAGATGGCTCCAGAGAACTTTTTAGACTGGTAACTCAGGCTTCTCTTATGTAGCTCATGAGCAACAGCCTGCCTGGAACTTGTGCAATTTTGGGAACTGGCTGAGAAGCTCCTTGTTCTCCAGACTGTATTAGGAAACACTATAGGTTTTTGGCTCTTTAGAATACACACTGTGATTCATGCCAGCTGTCTGAACACCAGGCTAAGCCTTTGTACAAGTTGGGGAAAAAAGAAATGGAATGGTTCCACCTCTCCAGTGACAAAAATGACAAAACGCTGAGGAGCCATAGCACAAAAATTACCTTGGAGGTTACATCTATTCCAGTAATGAAACTTCCAGCTTTGTTTTCATATCTCCTACTGGTGTCCTGGAACAAAGCAAAATGGTGATGAAATCTCAATGAGCACTGAAAGCAACACATTTGTTACACTGAAAAAAACCCCTGTGGTCATTTCTACAGGAAACAGATCATCTTTTCCTTGACCCAAGCTACATCCCTGGACAGAGAGGCACTCTGATGTCAGTGAAAGTAAAAGCACATGATCTGAACCAAACTTCCCTTACTGCAAGGATTCTTTCCTTTGACAGAATTTAGTTTCTATGTTAGCTGCTGCCAAACTTTTTACTCTCTCAGCAATACAGGGAAAGTCATCAAATACCTTTCCCCAGTAAGACTTCCATAGTTTTGGGTTTGGGTATAATATCCTTGTAAAACATGAGCAGGTTTAACAGTGATACCTGACTACTGAAATGTCACTTTGCAGCTTTTAATCTCAGAAAGTGAGAACACCAAGCCACATCCACAATGAAACAAGTAACTTTTTATTCCTATCATTATTTCAACCCCCAATTCCAAATACCAAGGTGAAACACTACTGTTTTGCTACTGAGAGAGGGTAAAAACGGAGAATTATGAGGAAAAAAAATTACAAGTTTGCTGCCCATCAATCAGGACTGCTGAATTCAGGGAAGGACTAAACCCCACAGCCCCTGGACCAATGACCCAATTCTGTGCCTTCCACTGTTTGCATGGGTAAAATGGCACCTCTTCATTCTGACACCATCAGCTGACAAAGTTTGGAGCTGGAAGAACACCTCCTGCTTTCTTTAGGAGTAAACGTGTTCTTTACATTTGTGCTGCAATAATTATTTTGGCTAAAGGACCATTTCTAGAAGAAGCTTGGTCTCAGTTTAGAAAGACCAAGGAACACATACAATCCAACCGCTTTTCTTAGTAACAGCACCAAAGTGCCTCTAATGCTGCCAAATGTTCAGAGTTACTAGAAAAAGAAAAGCAAAACAAACATGATTTTTAAAGTTGCAAACCCCCACTGTCTGAGGTTGACTCACGGAGCACAAGGAAGTACAGCACGGTGCTGTCTCTCAGGGCACATGTTGGGTAGAAGTACAAGCACGTTGGTACACCAGCTAATTAAAGATTAGCTTCCAAGGCAATTTTCACCCAAGTTTTGAGAGCAAAAGACTACTTAGGATTTCAGAACTCTGACCCAGTTTTAGTTGTTAAAGCTAATCCTACTAAAACTTGTACAGAAACAATCAGCGAGAGTGAAAAAGGGCAGAAAAACATCGGGAAGGAAACCGTCAAACCCCACTCATCAGAGCTCACACTCAGCTCTGCTATCCCGCGGTCAGCTCCTGTTCCCTGCTCCAGGTAATCCCTGTGTTCCCTGCATCAGGCATTCCCTGTACACTCTCCCACCCACAGCCTCCTCTACACCCCAACGCTGCACCCCAAACCCTGTTCTCCACCGCTTCCTTTATTCCATTCCTTCCCAAGCACATCCCGCCCGCTTCCTTAGGACTCTCCCACGAGTACCCTCAGGTCCCCGCTCCCACATCCCCGCTTTTCCCAAGAATCGCCCCGAAAAGCCCTCACGGAGCGCTGAGACACCCCCAACCGCCGGTCCCAGCCCCTCCTCGCCCACACCTCTCGGCCCTCACCGGGATGAGCTCCCGCAGCGAGCGCCTCACAGGGATGGTCTCCAGCTCGCCCTCTTCCACCTCCATGGGCTCGGGCTCGGGGCCGCGCGGCTCCGCCGTGGTCGTGGTCGCCTCCGCCTTCCCCGAGATCCGCAGGCCCCGTACGGCCGCCATGGCTCCGCCAGGCCCGCCCAGCGCGGCCAGCGAGACGAGCGCAGCGCGGCACAGAGCGGCGGGGCGGCTCCGAGCGCGGAGAGCGGCCAGGAGCGCCGGGCGGGCGGAGCGCAGCGGCCCCGAGCGCCGCCCGCAGCTCGGAGCCGAGCCCGCGGCACCCCGAATCCAGCGCACCCCGAGACCCAGCGCACCCCGAATCCAACACACCCCGAGACCCAGCGGACGCCCTGAGCCCAGCGCACCCCGAGCCCGCCAGACCCCGAATCTAACGCACCCCGAGCCCGGTGCACCCCATGACTCCAACGCACCCCGATCTCGGTGAAGCCCCGGAGCCCCGCGCAACGCGAATCCAACGCACCCCCGAGACCCAGCGCACCCCCAGCCGGGCCCTCCCGGGCCGGACGGAACCGGTTACGGGCACGGGGGCTCAGGGTGGAGAACGGCCCCAGAGAGCGGGCAGAGTGGGAGGGCGGCCCCGCCGTGTTCCCCGCGTACCCCCGGCCCCGGGGAAAGACACACGGTGAGCAGACAAACACAGAACTTAAGTCCCTCCAAAAAAATTTTTTTTAAACTATCTTAACTCTAATGTTCAAATTCCCCCTCTCCTCCATACTAGAGGAATGTTACACCTCTGATAAAGTCAAACTAATTCTCAGCTCACAGTTCTCTGCAGTGTTGTGTCCCATTGTTCTGGGGCTCAGTTATTCTCTATGTCGCCTTGTCCCAAGGTGTTCAGGCTGTTCCAGGAGAGCAACCTTGGCTCCTCTTGGCCTAAATAAACCACATGGTTTCACCAGTCCCCATGAGACAGGTTCTTCATTCCCCTAATTACACTAATCAGCTCCATTCCTGCACACACAGCAGACCAGAGCCCTGTTCTAGCTGAGGATTTGCTCCTGCCTTGGCATCATTATTTCACACCACAACTGCCAGGCTACACAGCCACATCCCATTGTCATTGTGTGTTATCATCACACCATTAAGAATTCCTATTACTTCTCCAGCTGCAGGACTCTTCCCTCCAGCTCAGGCTGCTCCACGCCTCATTTCCGCACATTTTACAAATAAACCCCCTCCAGTCCATTCCCTGTGATACGTCAGTTTCCCTCTGAACTGATGGTACTTCCCAGGAAAATTCAAATTTAGACTTTGTCACGAAGACATTTCCTAGCTGCCAGAGTAAAGGCTCCTCCCCTTACACAAAATCCAGTGGGATCAAGAACTCATTCTACCCATCACTCACCTCAAGATTATTTATTCTCAAATGTTCACACAGAGTTTGTGACACAATGGCTCATGTCACTGTTCACCAAAAGTGCTACATTTGGTGCTGACATCCCACAGCAGCACCTGGCAGGAACTTCAGGCCCAGGTGACACTTCCAAGCCAGGTGTGAAGCCAGGTTCCAAGCCACATGAGGTGAAGAAAAAGAATAAACAGGACACAGGTACCTCCTCTGAGCAGCTGAGTCTGAAGTAATTGCAAGAGGAAACACTTCTGTGGCAGAAACGCTGTTTCTTCAGGGGAAAAGAAACCAAAATACGGAACTTCTCCTCCTGTAGTTTTAATTTTCTAAGTAGGGCACAGTACTGCCATGTGATCTAGACCAGCTTGACAAAGCCAAACCCTTCAAGGAGCAGTTGGGACAGAGTTATGTGACGCCAAGTCACCTTGCACTGCTGTCAGTAGAGAGCAGATGAACCTTTGGCTAAGCCAGGTGTTTCCTTATTTTGTTTTAACATCTCTGAATGTCACTTCAGACAGAACATTGCTGTACTACAGCCCTCCATGCTTGGCACTTTTTCAAGACTCACTCGTTGAACGCAGCAAGAAACTTTCTACTGATTGACTGTGGCTTTAGATTCTTTGCCAAGATTTTAGAGCTTCTTAGGAAAAAACAATCTCTGGCCAACTGGTAGGGACAATAAAATCAGGAGAGGGAAACCAAACCTGGGTACCAGTGGGGCTTTTACTGCCAGGTGGGAAAATAGAATGTTTTCACAATATTTTGTAATTCCTTTCAGGATCTTGTTATTAACAGTGAATTCTTTAGAATTACAAGCTGATTTAGTTTTATTCTTCTGAGACTGTGCCCCAGAGTTTTGTTTTTCTTTCACATTCCTCTCTGTCTGCAATCCCTCTGCCTCTGAAAGATCACCTGAACTCTGAAAATGTTAATTTTTTTCAAACCTGTAGGAAGCAGTTTTGGGCAGAACTCTGCCTTGTTGTAGCCTTTGTGCAACAAGAATGAATCAAGGGTAATAAACTAGTGAGGGATGCAGTGTTTAAATACGAAAGGAAAAATAAATTTGGGAAAAGCTACCAGTCATTATCAGAAACGCTAAGTAAGCTTTTACAAATAATGAAGGTGAGAAGGTGACTGTAGAAGAGAAACTGTGGACAACCCATCCCTAGAAGTGATCAAGGCCAGGTTGGATGGAGCTCTGAACAACCTGGTCTAGTGGAAGGTGTCCCAGTCCACGGCTGGGGGTTGGACCTGGATGATTTACGAGATGCCTTCCAACCCAAACCATTCCATGATCCTGTGAAATCATCCCAGCATAAAAACACCCACAGGAGCGATTTAGGGCAGCAGCGTTGTTGGTTTCCCAGTTGTGACCACCAGAGGGAGCTCGTGCAACAGAATTCCCAACGTGAGTGAACACCAAAACCTGATGGAAAACACCAATTCCTGCGGGTTTGGGGTTCGGCTGAAAACAGGAGAGGGGGACTGGGAAGAAGAGGGGAAAAAAGAACAGTCTGTGGATCCTCTTAAAAGGAGACTTTTCTGAAGTGGTCTGGCAGGAGCCAAAAATTGGTGAATTTTCCCCTAGTAAAGTCTTGGTTGATTTGCTTGTTTGTTTGTTTGTTTGAGATCTTTCAACACTGAACAGAATGGACACGTGTTCCTGAGGATATGAGTTAACTCTCCTGCCGTTCTGGGCTGTCAACAAGGACCTGAAGCTTTTCAAACCTGAAGCTTTTCAAACCATGCAAGTGTGTGTGCTATTCCTGCAGCTGGCCAGCAAAACCCACACATCACCACGGAAACTGGGACTGGCTTCCAACTGGATTACGGCTAGCTCCTACCTTCAGTCCATCTGGAGAGGGAACAGGATCAGCAGAGGAAGGATGTTCATTTGTGAGGCTGAAATCAAGCACCTGGTGTTTTCTTATGAATTTGAATAACCACAGGCTCCCCACCTGTAAGACAGAATATTTTCTCATGGGGATATTGGGAAGGTTAGTACAACCCTGGTTATCTGACACAATGCCAGAGTCCCATCCAGGAGACAGCTACAAGGCCCTACAAAAAAAGCAGGATAATGGGAGGCAGGGAAGAGCACAGCACCCTCACAGTCAAGGACAGCTGTGCTCTAACATTGTTTATGGAAGTGCTGCCACAGGGAGACCACAGTTGAAAAGGCACATTCCTTTCTGGAGAAAAGCTCACAGAATTGAGCAGAGCTGGAGCAGAATTCTACACACACTGACAGATTGAAGAGATCTTGGAGAACAATCTAGAAGTGGTAAATATTGCTTTGTTCTTCAGATATAAATTTTGTGTATGCACACATGGTTCCTCTGTGGCAGCAGTGGAATTTTAGCTCTTCCCTGTTGCAGACCTCTGTGGTAATGCAGTCAGTGAACTGCATTAAATAAAATGAAACATTTTCTTTTGCAGGCCTATTTTTAACCCAGCACAGCTCATTGGCCCAGTTCAGTGTGTAGTCCCATGAAAAGCAGCTGTGCGGGCACAGCCGTGGGGTGGGAATATGTGGCTGGCAGGGAGGATGAGGACAGAAGCTGCTGGCACAGCCCTGGAAGAAAACACAGCGAGCTGCAGCCCTTAATGTGCAGAATCACAGAATATCCTGAGTTAGAAGGAACCTACAAGGATCATCCATTCCAGCTCCTGGCCCTGCACAGACACCCAGCAATCCCACCCTGTGCATCCCTGGGAGCACTGCCCAAATTCTCCTGGAGCTCTGGCAGCCCTGGGGCTGTGCCCATTCCCTGGGGAGCCTGGGCAGTGCCCCAGCACCCTCTGGAGAAGAACTTTTTCCTAATATCCAACTTAACCCTCCCCTGGCACAACTCCAGCTGTTCCCTCCTCCTGTCCGTGGTCACAGAGCAGAGGTTGGTGCTGCCCCTCAGGAGGATGTTGAAGACCACAATGAGGTCTGACCTCAGTCTCCTCCAGGCTGAATGAACTAAGTGACCTCAGTCCCATCTTGTAAGACTCTCTCCAGACCCTTCACCATCTTTGTAGCCTCCTCAGGCAAGGAATGGTGTGGCAGCAGGGTCAGGGAAAGGATTGTCCCCCTGTGCTGGGCACTGGTGAGGCCACTCTTCGAGCACTGTGTCCAGTTCTGGACCCCTCAATTCAGGAAGGACATCGAGGGGCTGGAACTTGACCAGAGAGGGGAACGGAGCTGGGGAAGGGGCTGGAGCACCAGGAGAGGCTGAGGGAGCGGAGCCTGGAGCACAGGAGGCANNNTGAGCCTGGAGAAAAGGAGGCTCAGGGGGGACCTTCTGGCTCTCCACAACTGTTGGAAAGGAGGCTGGAGTCAGGTGGGGTCGGGCTGTGTTCCCAGGGAACAAGGGACAGGACAAGAGGGACCGGCCTCACGCTGTGCCAGGGGAGGTTTAGGTTGGACATCAGGAGGCATTCCTTCACAGAAAGGGTTCTTAGACACTGGAACGGGCGGCACGGGGATGTGTCGGAGTCACCGTGCCCGGAGGTGCTGAAGGAACGAGCGGACGCGGCACTCTGCTCGGGTTAACAAGGCGGTGCTCGGTCACGGGCGGACTCGATGATCTCAGCGGTATTTCCCAGCCCGATCGATGCCGGGATTCNNNGGGATTCACCCGCCGTTGCCGCCGTTCCCAATCCCCACAGCGCGTTCCCGCCTCCCCCGCACAGCCCGCCCTCACACCGCCCCCCGCCCCGCCCGCGCGGGGAGATGACGTCACGCTCAGCGTGCGGTCACGTCCGGTAGGTGAGGTCAGGGCTGGGGCCGCCATTTTGAGCGGCTCCGCGGGCGGCGGCGGCCGCGGCGGGGGAGGAGCGCGGCCCCCATGGCCGGGCAGTTCGACTCCGAGGACCGGGCGAGCTGGTACTGGGGGCGGCTGAGCCGCGCCGACGCCGTGTCGCTGCTGCAGGGGCAGCGCCACGGCACCTTCCTGGTGCGCGACTCCGGCACCATCCCCGGCGACTTCGTGCTGTCGGTGTCCGAGAGCTCCCGCGTCTCGCACTACATCGTCAACAGCCTGGGGCCGGCGGGAGCCCGGCGGGCCGGCGGCGAGGGCCCGGGGGCCCCGGGTGAGTGTCCCCCAGGGCTGGCGGTGCCCGCAGCCCTGGGCAGGGCAGCCAGGGCGGCTCCGCTGGGCGCCCGGGTGGTGTTTGCAGGCGTGGAGCGCTTTGTGGTGGAATTAAGCCGTGTTCCGGAGCTGGGGCCGCTGGCCGAGCAGAGCCGTCTGTTCGCACCTGCTGTCCTGTGCCACATGAAATGCAGCATCCTGAAGCTGGGCAACCTGCAGCTCCAGCCTCGCACCCCTTTGTTTTCCTAACCCCCTTAGCGGTAATTCATAGATTTTCCGTGCCAGCTCAGCCGGGAGGTGGTTCTGTGGAAGTGTCATCCCCAAAGTCTGACTTCTGGCAAGGCTTTGCATTATCAGGGAGGCTGAGTTCGAATGGGGACTTTGAGTGGTGGGAGCTCTTCAGGATGTAAAGGCAATGGTTTCTTTAAATCAGATGTGAAGTTCAGTTACTTTCCCCTCGAAAGGAGAAGTTTGATGTTGTTTCTCATCAACTGAACATGTAATATGAAAACAACACGTTTAAGTGTAACACTTCAAGGGGAGAAGGTGCCAGAGGGAGAAGCTCTGTGAGAAGCAGCATTTTTGCTGTTTAGTCCAACTAAACCCCAGCAGTGCAGAACTCTTGGATGTGTCAGAATGTGCGATCCAAAGGCAGTGGTGTCTCTCCTATGGGAATGAGTGAAGTTGATGCTGGAACTGCTCAAGTTTGGATATTAATCCTTGCAAAATGATGTGGATGTGTGGTTGGCATCTCAGCAAGGAGCCACTAGATAATTTTTAAGTATAGTAAACCTGTGTAATAAGAGATTTTATTAGTTTACTTGGCAGAAAGTAAACAGTGTTTAAATTGCTACAGAGACACTCTGGTGTAGGTCTGTGAGTGGAATAAGAGACCTGTATTGCAAAGATGTAACAAGACTTGTTTTACTTTTCAGTCTCTCCCCAGAGTGGTTGACTGAGAAGGAGATAATCTGAGAGAAACCAAAATTAATGCCAGTAGGTTTGCACTGTAATGCAGGGGAAGCATTTCAGATTGGAAAAATTGGGAAAGTCTTAACTCATCCTGTTTATCCCAGGAACCTCCTGCAGCTAAAAATGGTTAAAATCATGAAGCACCTTCTAATTCTCTTCTGTTTTAAAAGAGTAGCTGTGTAAGCTGGTGGCACAGTAGGCTTAATATATCTAAAAAAGTATAATTATGTTTTGGTTGGTCTCCTTTTTATTTGTCCCCCGACTGTTCTGGGGAGGGGTGATGCATCACTCCTGCACTACAGACACTCCTACGCTGATTTTAGTAATTTTAATTAAATCATGCCTCCATGCTGATACTGCTGTCTTCACACTCCAACCAGAGAAGGTGCTGGGGAGGTGTATATTAAATTATACTTCAAGTGTAATTAAGGTGCTCTTTCAGAGAAAAATAAGTGGGAGGTTGTTCTGCAGTGGAAGGGAGGTGAAAACATTGGTAGAAGATTGAAGATGATTTTGTGTTTGGGTAGGGAAGCTAATGCAGTAAAAAGAGTTAAAGTTTGCACATTGTCCTGGTTGTTTATTGTGGACAAGCTAAAACATTAAAAAACCCAAAGTCACTGTATTTTAGTGTGGTATGGGCTTTTTAGTAATTTATTGTTGACAAATGCACAGGTCTCTCTGGGAAATCTGAATATTCCAGGAGGGGTTCTTGGGTTGATTCTTGTTGGGCTCAGTGTCTGTGAAATTCCTGGCTGCTCTCAGGGATAGGGAAGTCTCAGCATAGAATGAATGAGATGAGGAGCTTTGGCTTCCCTAAAAATCATAATGTCACAAAAACATGATGCTTTCTTTGATTTCTAAAGTATAAAGTAAACTTGCAAACTCTTTGTTAAACTGACCTTTTGGCTGATGCTGCAGTTTTTAACTTCTTGCAGGTGATTTTTCAGCATAACAAAGAAAAAAGAACAGAACGTCTTACGTCTTCCTTGAATGTTTTCAGGATGTTTAAAAAAATAGGATAAATCACTAAATTATGGGAAAGAAAAACATTCTATTTTCAGTGGAAATGGATCATTTGTGATGAAATGTCACAGTTATGGCTAAAGAAATCCCAAACAAGACAAAGTGCTCCATGCAGGCATTAGCATGGTGATGGACAACAGAGGAAATATTAAATATATTATGTGTTTGCAGTTTTACATGGGGGATTGGCGTAAAAATGTGTGATACACACTAAAAAATGCCTGAAATACCTAAAGATAGAAATGTTCTTTTGAGAGTGCAGCATTATAAAGACAGAAGCTCCATAGTGGTACTAAATTTGTCTGTCTGAAGTAGGGAAATATGACAGGTAAAATGCAGAAATTGATGTTTTCACCATTTATGAGTTTTAAGGACATGATTCTTAATGTAATGCTTCTAAATTGCTTGCATTGTGACTGAATCCTTACAGAATGACATCCACACTCAGCTCTGGATGAAGTGGCTTTAGTGATGTGTGAGCAGTGTGGTTTAACTCTGATGCTTGGGCTTTTTTTTTTTTTTTTAATTTTTATATCGAGCTCAAAATATATTTAAATACAAACTAATTACAGCTTTAGAAAGTGCCTGTATTAGACATCTGCTCTTCTTGCCCTCTAATGATCTGCAGAAATGAGTCTGTAAGTCCTGAATGAATGTTCTCCTGGTGTGCTCAGAACTCTTCCTTTCACTGGAGTTTTATGTTTTTATAGGGCGTTCATGGTTCTTATTTGCTCTGCTCAGCATGACTAGGAAGGTGCTTGAGAACAAGGAAAAAAGGTGTCCCCTGGGGGTGGGGAAGCACAGGGCTGGAATGTAGTGCCTTCAGATCCCAGTTCCCATATGCTCCAGGAGGAAGTGGCTTACATCACTGGGATATCTTACTGGGTGATAAGAACAGCTTTTCTGGCCCTAAACACACTCAAAATTGGGAAAGGGAGCCACCCTGACAGACTAAAACTAGATGCAAAAGTAAAAACCTGCATTTCTGTGAAGGAAAAGCTTTCCAAAGCTTGGGAATAAAGAGAGAGCTCCCTGGTGACACTAACAATTGGAGTGAAGCGGGAAATGCAATCCCCTGAGATGTCTGGGAAAGTGAGAAGTTGCTCTGTGGTTTTACACCTGCCCACACGCTGAAGCAGTAGAATATTGGGTGGTTTATAGCCCTAATTGCCCAGTGTCTGTACAATATTTAAAACATCCATGAGCTCTCTTTCCCAGACTGACACAAAGGCAGCACAGTGTCACAGGGTTGTGTCAGGAGGGAATGCGCATCATAAACAGAGAACTGACATGAGCCAGGTCTGAAACTTCTTCAGTGCTGGGACCCTTTAGGTTTTAACTCTTTCCTTACCTTTCTGGGAGCAGGTGTTTTGTGGCATCCTGAGATGGCTGGAGCCAGGTTAGTGGAGATGGAGTGAGGAAGAAAGAGGATACTCAGCCCTTTGTGCATCCCATTCAAAGAGTAACCTTACTCAGCTGAGCAGTGCTGGTGGTGGAGATACTCACTGAGCAGCTCTTCAGCTGTGCCAGGCTGCAGAGGAGGGAAGAGAATTTCTTGTACTCAAGTGTCCAGCTTTCATAGGAAGTCACTAAAGTTCATCCAGGAGGTGGACTCACCTTTCTGTGCTTGTGCTCTTCCTGGGAGCCCTCAGAAGATGTGCAGAGTGTGCTGCTCAGACTTGTGCCTTCAAGAGAAATCCCAGGATCATGAAGGAAGAGTGCTCTTATTCCCAAAAAACCCATACTCACCTTGTTGCTGTAACTTCTTGTGTTAGACCTTGCCTGAATTATTCCATTGGCCTGAAGGTGTGAGCAGTGTTGCAATTTAAACAGGAGGCTGAAGAATTCATCTAAACCAGCAATCTGTTAATCTTTGAATTTCATTATACCAGGGAATGACAAAACTTGGGAGCCTGTAGTGAGTAGAATAATTTCCCCACTACATGTGAGCATCATTTAATTCATTGTTGTTGAACAAGAGTATCCACAGAAGACTTGAGCTAATGGAAAGTTTTCCCCTTGCTTGGCAAGGTGGGGTTGTATTTTATTTCCATTTTACCAATTTTGACTTTGAACTATGTTGTTCTTTTTATGCCTATTTTAGCAGTCTTCTATTTAAGTTCTCCAGATAATTATGAGGTTACTGCTTTTATATTAATTGGTGATTAGTTTGGATTAGGCTTGTAGATTTTTTATTCTAGGTTTTCTCAGATTTCTGTAGCTGCTTTACATTTTTTTTAAAAAGAAAAGCATCAGAAATGCACGTGGTTTTCTGGCAGTGTGGTCCTTGTGAGGGTAACATCTCTCCTTTCTGATGCTTTTCTCTCTGTCTCTTCAGGGAGTGCATTGATCTTTCTGATCCCAGAATTTGGAGGGTCTGTGTCCTCTGGCTGTTGTTCAGCTGTGCAAAATGCCTTTTAGGATCTGATTTTCCAGGATACAGTACAGTGATTTCTGTCACTCCTTCCCTGTACATAGTGTTCCAGAGGACTTTTCTTCTTAAAGTCCAGCTTGTATTCAGGTACACTTGGCAGCTCTCTCAGGCTGTTGTGCATTAATTCAAGGAGGTGAACCTGTTCCAAATGAAAAAAAAAAAAAAACACTCCAAAATGCCTTGTTCATCCTGGTGAGATTGAAGATTGACCGGGCTGATGAATGTTACTGCTGAACTGCTCATTCCCTGTGACCTGTGAAGATTTTTCTGTGAATCCCTCAGCCCCCTGGCTGAGTCAGCTTGTAGCAGGTTTTACTGAGGTAAATTGGTGTTTCAGGCTCTCTATTTCTGTCATGTGAAATAAGTTCCATGTCAGTGAACTTCCCTGAGATTCAGTCTTCTCCATATGGCTGCAAAGAGCTTTGCTGCCCAGCTCTTAAAGTTCCTCTGACTTTTTCTTTTTACTCAAGTGTCAAGCCTTGATCCTTAAAGGTTCACAGCTAAAATAGTGGTAGATATTCGCTCATGTTTCTGTCACCAGGTTAGTCTGAAACCTGGTGTCTTTCCCATTTGGTTTCCCACTTCTAACTCTAGTGCAAGTGCAGCATTCCAAGATCCCGTTTTACACCGAGCTGTTCTGAAGTGTAGGGATGCTGCCTGTGCAGCCAGAATTGATCTCCTGTGAGCTCACAGAGTTGACAGTGCCACTGGGATGAAATTCCAGGGTTCTAGCCAAGTCTAGAGCTGTAAGTTACATCTCAGCAACAAAAGTTGAGGGGGTTTTGCATCTTCTCAGTGCTACACTTTGGGAGAATATGGTGGACTCTTAATTCTCTTCCCATGCTGGGCTCATCTTTCTCACTGATAATTACATTAACTTCCTTATCTTTTGGTGATGCCAGTTTGTGTTTTGGTTTTTTTGCCATTTTTCAAGGCTGTTGATTTTGGGTTTTGGCTCAGTGTGTTTGTGTTCACTTCTTTTGAGAGCCTTTCAGGGCTGTTAAAGCATACAAACGTGCATTTTCCAATGACTTAGTTCTGCTCCTTTGAATTTCCTTTAACCAGTTCCACTAATGCTCCTGTTCCTTCAGGATACTTCAGAACTCATTTCTCGGGTGTTTGTCTGTGTTGATCTTATTGAATCCACCCTTTTCTCTGTTAGAACCCCTTTTTGCTCTCCTGAAAGAACTTGTTGTAACATTAGCTTTCCATGCTGACTGTGCTACTTTGCAGGGAGTTTTGGATCAGTGACAGCTTGAAGGATTCTGCTAGCTTTGTACTCCAGAGCTAAATCTTGGGACTGTTAGATATTCCCTGCAGAGAAAACAGACTTGCTAAGTAAGCATCTCTTTCTTGCTAAAAGAGTTACTCATTAAAGCATAAATCTTTTCATCTGCACTCCCCTCCCCCAGCCTTCCCCAATTCTTCCCATAACTGATTGCACGGGGCATGGTGGAAATAGAACACCATGTGTGTGTTTTTGCCCAGCTGAGCCCGAAGAACATAAAATGGAGAAAAAAAAGCACAGCACACAGATTGGAAATGGATATGAACATCATCTGTATTCCAGTGTATTTGAGGTTTGGATTTATAGCTTAGGCTCCATCTGACAAATGTGGCAAAGAACCTACAAGACTTGAGATTAAAAGGCTGAGTCATACCTGTTATGAAAATATATGTTCTTGCTTTGCATTGCACAGAATGTAGATAATTTTCTTTACTGGTACCTTTTATCAAAATGAAAAATGACTTCATTTGCTCATTCACATCACTTGTTTGCTGCCGTGCAAAGCAGTTTTCTGTAGTGTCCATGCCTTTAACCCAAGATGTTACAACAGGGAAATAACAATTATTGCAGTGTTGTTCTTTGGAAATAGATCTGAACAGCAGAAGAGAGTTTAAAATAATAATTTCCTTGAAATGGTACCAAAATTTAATTTACTTCCTATATTTAGAGTATAAAACAGGAAAACTGTATAAGCTCCTGAGAAATCCCGATGTACTGAACATTTTCATCTGTTAGGTCCATATAACATTGAAAGAAACAAAGGTATTTTTATCCTAATTGGGGAAGTTTGGCAGTGCCAAAGAATTTCTCTTTTCCTTCCTTGACAAAATCTTTTTAAAAAAAACGTGTACTCATGATCATGATAGTGCTGTCTTTGGTTGAAAATGATCAGAAAAGCTGAAATTTGGTGTTGAAATACTTCTGTGTAAATGCATTTGTCTTCTCAGATGCTTAATTTACAGTTTTAATGCTCTCTTTGATGTTGCCTTCTCTTTTCAGGGTCGAATCCCACCAGATTTCGAATAGGTGACCAAGAGTTTGATTCTTTGCCATCTTTACTGGAATTCTACAAAATACACTATTTGGACACTACAACCTTGATAGAACCCGTTTCGCGCTCGAAGCAGAATAGCGGCGTTATCCTCAGGCAGGAGGAGGCCGAGTATGTGCGAGCTCTCTTTGACTTTAATGGCAATGATGAGGAAGACCTCCCCTTTAAGAAAGGAGACATACTGAGAATCCGGGATAAACCTGAAGAGCAGTGGTGGAACGCAGAAGACAGCGAAGGGAAGAGGGGAATGATACCTGTTCCTTACGTGGAGAAGTATAGACCTTCCTCTGCTTCAGTCCCCACTCTGATTGGAGGTAACCAGGATAGTTCCCACCCACAACCACTGGGTGGGCCGGAGCCAGGGCCCTATGCCCAGCCCAGCATCAACACTCCGCTCCCTAACCTTCAGAATGGCCCTATTTATGCCCGGGTTATCCAGAAGCGAGTCCCTAATGCCTACGACAAGACAGCCTTGGCTTTGGAGGTACATAATGGGCAAAACTTAGAAGGAAGAGATCTGTTGAAGGGATTTCCCTTTCAATCACGTGCTAGTTTTGGAGGAATGAGAAAGGGAAAAGCTTTGTAATACTGGTTTTACATCATGATTAATAAGTTACGGATAAAATGAGTGACTCGAGTCACTTGTAAATCAGATTATTGTTGATTATTATTAGGTTACTGAACCAGTATCATGTCTGTTGTCAACCATCACTAACATAAGTGTTTCCCCATCCATGTTTTCAGTTTTGAAGTGTTTATTTTGGGGGGGGAGGGAGAGGGAGCAGCTCATAAATTGTGTGTCTGAACCTGTGTTTGCTGTTGTGTGCCTCACCACAATCTATACAAGGTGTGCTGGGATGTTTGTTGGTTTGTGTTGTGTTGGGTTTTTTTCCTCCCCAGTGTGTCAGCAGTTTTAAAGCAATCAGTGGAAACATTGATACACTTTGAAATTACCTGGACTGAGATGATGATCACACATAGAATTTAATTGTAGCATCACCTCAAGCAGATTATTTGGGTTTAGGTTTGAAGTAGGAGCATTTTACAATTTACACTTTGCTAGGGAAGTCTGGTATAAAAGCAGTGGTTGATGGAGTAAGGTTTGTAGTAAAGCACTGAGTTTCCCCCAGGATGATTCACTTCCTGACAGGATGAAGTACTTGCATGGGCCCTTTTTGATTTGTCTTTTTTCCTCTTGAAAAGGTGACTTGAGTGCTCGCTCTCTCCACATCCCCCAAGTTACATTTGAGGAAATTGAGACTAAGGTATTCCCTGTGGCAGACCTTTGCCTTAGGATATGTAAATTGCATCCTTTAATCTAGGCTTTCTTTGAGCTAGAGGCTCTGGAATTTCCTGATACCTAATTGACTTCCTGTTTATATAACATTTTAAGTACTTGGGAAAAAACAGTTTCTGTGCTGAGTCAGAGCATCTCCTCTCCACTCTCAAATACTTTGTGTAATTGTGCATAGCACAAAGGGCACTCCAGGACTTCAGTGATCTGGCAGCTGTAGGTGTGTGTCTGGTACAGAACTGGGAGATGTAGATGGATTATTGATGTATAACCGGGCAGATGTGAAATCTTTGCCATTGTAGGTAGTAGATATACTCTGAGTTGCTACACATTCTGTTACATATCCGAGTGTTTTTGGGTTGAGAAGCAGGTATAGAAATTTATGTCAGCTCATCAGATTTTGGGGAAATGTCAGGATTTTTACCCTTCAAACTCTCATAAAGGCTAAAACGCTGTCTCTTTCCCTCTTTTTCTCACTCTTTCCACCCAGTTACCTCCTGGAGCTTGGGAATATTCCTGAATGCAGACTGTTGTAATTAGCAGATGTTAGATTAGTTTTGAGCCTCTGGATATTATGTTGTGGCATATTTAGTGAAACCTTTTGGTTTTCTTTCTGAATTTTGCATTTTCTTAAGCCTTAACTTTACACTTTATTCCACTAAAGAACCCCAGATTGCTGCCCAGTGCAGGATTTGGGAGCATGGAATGAAATAGGGAGAGTGAGGAAATGCTGCTAATCCAGGCCATAAGCAACTTAGAGTGAAAGGAAATGCTTTCCATGCTGGAGAACAGCTTGTGAGTGCCAGGGCTGATCTTAGGTTAGTTCAATCCTCTTCACCAAAACTCACGTGATCTGGCAAGAGTGCTGTGCTGTAGAAGAGCAATTTTGTGGGTAACACCTCTCTTTTCTGAGCTGCCTTACACCTCTTAGTGCCTTTTACTAACTGATGGGAATGAGTAACTGAAGTGTTGGGAGGGGCAGCTGAGAAGTGTCACCTCAGCTCCACTGTGTGATTTCTAGTGTCCAAAAATGGCCTTTGTAGGCCTCTTAAAAATGCTTAAATATTTATCAGTTGACATCTTGGCCCTTTTGGTTAGGGTGTTATATTCCTGTCTTGCTCTTCATTTAAGAAATGCAGTAGCAGTGGTGGTTCTTTTTTCTGTATGTAATATTACAAAAATTTAGTTTTAAAAAGTGAGCCATTTATCACTGCTTTTAGTGGCCTTCAAAGCTTTGCAGCTTTTATCACTTCCAATCACAATGTTACTGAGTTGCTTTCAATGTCTGTACAGGAGAAAAAGCAATATGCACTTCATTTTCTCCCAAGTTTTTCTCCATCCTGTCTATCAAAGTGCTGTTCCTTGTTGTCTCCTTTTTCCACGTTCCGTTTCACTTCATGATGTTCCTTCTCTGTTTATTTAGAGATCTCTTTCTTAGATAAATTAGTAGAGTGCATTATGTAAATCTTATCAGATCATTTTTGCCCAGACCTCTTTATAAATGCAGCAAGTGGGATTCTTTCCAAATGAAAACTCTTATCCTTAAATCTGACAATATTCATGGGAGGGGGTGGATCCCACTGTTTCTCTTAGAAAAATAGATTCTTAACATCAAACAGTTTTTGCCCAAACTGCAAACAGAATATCTGTGCTGTTCTGTTATTTTAAGCCTGACATGCTTTTGAAGAGTTCAAGGAAGGAGGATCAGAGCAGGCGATGTTCTAATAAAGTCTGTGCTCTATTAAGGAAAAAAGATTCAGCAGAAGTTAACATTTATTTTGCATGTAACTGGACCTATGCAAGGAGTTTTCAGTCTATTTTAAGAGAAAATAGAGGAGAAAAAGGGAAGATCTGTGTGGTGAATGACTCTGAGATCGATCGATTTATTTTTTTTCTTTGTAACAGTAGCAGAACTCTGCCACCTTGACCTCACCAAAGAGGAGTACTTGGAATAAACCCACAGCATACAGAAGTCTTCACTTGAACCTTCAGTTTTGCTTTGAAGCATATGGGGTATATTTAGTTCTAACACTTCTGATGAAGACTGAGACAAACCTGGCTCTCTGGCAGGGTACAGTGTTGTTCCTGAGGTGCTGTGCTTGGTGGGATGATGCACTATGGACCAATGTTGCCATAAGTCAATGCTAAAAGTGAGGAGAATTCAGAGACAACATCCACTCCTAGCCTAAAGGTTTTAAAACTTCAGCACTTGTAATAATAAGTAATTTCTGGAAAGGTTCTCTGTATTGTCTTCAGGAGAATGGTTGAGCTATAGCTTACTAGGCAGAGGTTTGAAGCAGATCTAGAAATATCTTTCAGTTAGTCAGGATCTAATGGAGCCATTTTATTAAGGCATCATTTTTGAAATGGTCCATGCTTGCATAAAGTTAGTCCTGCTTCGACAGGTGTAAAGATATATATATATATATATATATATATGTGACTGAGGTTTATATATGTAAACGAAATGGGAATGAAAAATTGTATCAGTATCTGCTAAATGAAATTACTGTACTGGTAGAAAGGAGTATTTAATTTCAGAGGTCTCTCCTCATTTAACAATGACTGAAATGCAGCTTTCAAGTGTAGCTCCTTATAGTAAGGGGAATTCATAAATGAGTGTCCCTTGGCTGCAATGACCCTGAAACACCCCTGGAACCCAAAAACCAGCTACAGGATGCTCTGGGAGTGGGGGAGTGTCACAACCATCCCATATTGTAACTCAGTGTCATTGCTCTGTTGAACCCACCTTTTGCAGGTCAGTTTATTGTATGGCATCCAAGATAAACCCTAATGAACACTAATTAGGGAATAGCAGAGCAGAGGCCAACAGTCTTAAGAAAAATCCCTTGCAGACAGCAAACTTGAGTGCAAGTTGAGCTTTTCCCTTCGCAGTGGGCTGGGGGTTGTACACTGTTCTGGTGAAGGCTGATCTGTAGATTAAATCCAGGTCTGAAGCAGTTTAAAATTATCTGAGACTTTGTTCTGGTAATGGCTGTGATTAGGAAATCAGATCTTCCACTTCTAATACTGTCACATTGAATCTTATCCTTGTTAAATTATAGCTGATATATTGTTTTGGTCAGCAGAGTATTTTTGTGGGTACAACCCCCCAGTGGTTATTAGCAGTAGCAAAATTGTACAAACTGCATGATTAAATGCCTAAAGAGCTGGAGCTTGCATTCAGTACTGGAGGAGGGCTTCCTTTTTGCCTGTAGCAAATACATAAGAGGATTTTCTTCAAAATATGATTCATTAAAATGTCTGTACTAATGACTACAAAAGGAAAAAATAAAGCTACAGCAAGAGTCCCAATGGGCCTCTCATTACCAGATAAGTAATCATGAGAGGGCTGGGAAGCTTAATTAAATGTTCACGAAAGGGGTTGAATTTATGAACTGTTAAAAGCTGTTCTGGCAAAAGATTGCAAGTGATTAAAACTTGCAAAGTTAATGGAGATTGGTAACATCTGAAATTGTTTTCCTTGTTCTTTTTTGGCTGCCCGAAAGTGCAAATAATGAGGTTGTGTTTTGGATGGATTTGGAACACCACAGTGATGAGCATCTGTGTAAACTATAACTCTGTATTCAGTGAATTTCTGGATGAAATGCAGTGAGGCCTTTGGCCACACCTTCAGAGTTTATTTACAGTATTAGTGAAAGAAAATAGAGTGTATCTATCCCAAAAGCATCCTCCATCTGTGATGTGAGAAGAATTTAAAAATGTTGTACGTTACTTGTAAGTCAGATTATTGATAAAATTCTACAGCGGGGCAGGAATGGGTAGACAGCTTTTCATTAACTCTCCAGTGAGTGTCTTTACAATGTAAATTTAAGTGCCACTTAATTAAAGGACCCTTAAAGATAAAACAGAGTTGGAGTCTGATCAGACCTAGGCTTGTGTCCTGATTTGAACTACCTGCACAGCCCTGGGGAAGTGCCTGCTGTGCAGTTTGTCCCTTTGTCACAGGGAGATGATGCCTTTGGAATTGGAGCTGGCAGTATTAGGGTGGAGATTAGAATAGGAGATGTATTCCTGGGGAAGAGGGAGAGGGCATCAGTTGTCTTTCATATTGCCATGAATGCTGGACTTGGCAGTGCTGAGCTAATGGTTGGACTCGATGACCCTAAAGATCTTTTCCAACGTAAACAATTCTGTGATTCAGTGGGATTTACTTCTGGGAGAAATCCATGCTGGGCAAGACTGAAATGCCCTCTGGCTTTGCTTTTGGTAGTGGCTGGCTGTGGATGCCCAGAGAAAGAACAGAGCAGCAGCCTTATGGCACTACTTCCTATACACCTGTTATAATCTGTGAAGAGAGAGGTCCTCCACTTTCCAGAACTTGAAAAGTGGAATTTCAAAACTAAGGAGCAGTGGAGCTTGCAGATTGGTGTCCCCTTGGTCCAGGTGCAAGCCTTCCTTGCTTTATGAGGCTCTGGGTGGAGTCCCAGCAGTGTGCAGGCCTCTGTCAGCCCAGCAAGGCACATTTATCAGGCTAGCACCTGATGGCAGGTCCCAAGAGCACTTGGAAAGATTGCTGTTGGATTACTGGTTCTTCAGGTAGTTCTCACCTGATCTAGGTACATTTCTTTATATCCTTCCTTGGAGTGAATGGCATTGGGGGCAGGTTGGTGTCTTAGGAACTGTCAGGACTAAAGCTGCTTTTTATAGATGTGTATCTGGTGCACTTGGGTGACAGCACACCAACAGAGGGGTGGAACTCATCCTTCCTGTGTTTCTGGATTGTAACGTGTGCATTTCTTACCCCACAGGTCGGTGAGCTGGTAAAGGTCACAAAGATTAACATGAGTGGTCAGTGGGAAGGAGAATGTAACGGCAGACGTGGTCACTTTCCATTCACACACGTCCGTCTGCTGGATCAACAGAATCCTGATGAGGACTTCAGCTGAGTGTGGCTCAACAGTTGCTCTTACAGATGGGAACAATCTCAACTTGTTTTTATTGCAGATGCCATCAAGACTAAGCTCAGACCGACGCTGCAAGCGGTATTGCTTGGATAAGCATTCTGATAACCTGCAAACCCCTGGGACTCAACACCACCATTCCTTAAGCAAGGGTCATGTAATTCAGGGTACGACAGTAGCTAACTCGTGTGTCCAGTGGCAGAACTAGACCATGATTATAGGTTGTAATGCCTGCTTATGTCCACGTGCACGGCAGCCTGGACCTTGCCAGCAGCAGCAGCTGGAGAAAGCAGTGCTGTAGATGTTCAGAGAACATTTACAGCTCTCTCCAGGCCTATTGCTTATGTTGCTTCTTCCTCAGGCAATGAACATCAACCATAGACAATTCAATACCTAGATAGAAATTTCACAAATTTATCCTGGAGCTCTCTCCATGCTTTTTTCCATCCTGGGTTCTCTGTCCTAGAAAGGCTCCACAGTGCTCTGCATGGTCAGTTTGCTGTGCACAGCACAGACTGATGGAGGGCCCATTGGGGACAGCGTTATGATTTACAGATCCTTACCATCTTCATGGTATATGACAGATCCAATCAACCTCAGAATTCTAGGAGCTTGTGGACACTAGATTGATTTCTTCAGTACTGTTGATGCTTCAAACATAGCAGCTGATTTTAATTTAAGATTTTTATTAACACACAGTATCTCCTTTTATCCACAAATAAAGGCTTATGGAAGTGTAAACCTCCATATCAGTGCTGAAAAATACGTGCATAGCACTTTAATATGTAGCTTTAAAGCAGTGTTTGATTCACTAAATATACTAAAATATTGGCACTGCTTTCCAATAAAATTAAATTGTGTAGGGCTAGTTTGATTTTTCTAGAATTCTTCAATATTGTACAATACTGTTACAGTACAAATCAGTGTCAAACACGGTGAACTGACAAACCAAATATTCCTTTTATTTTAAAGACACTCTGGGGACTCTTCTGGTTTAATTCCCATCTGTAAAATATTTGATAATGCATTCATGAGGATTTTATTTTTAATAAACTAATGGAAAATAATTGTGTGCTTCTGGATTGATTCTCAAAAGGCATAATAGAGTAAATATGGTTTCCTAGCTCATTATGAAAATCAGTGCATTGAGTAGGCAGTATTATGCACTGCTTGATGGTTGTTTTTTAGTCTGTTGTTCTAATTATCTGGTTTTCTCTAATATAAATCAGAATGGATTTAGTAAGTTTTGTAAACTGAAATTAAACACTGAAGTAACTCTCCCTTGCCTGTACCCTGGGTTGTTTTTACCAAGCACAGCACTCTGGTGACCAAACTAAATTTTGTAACTTTACAGTATAATCCATGCAGAAGGGTTTTTCTTAATAGTATCAAACTGAAACTGTTGGGTTTGGTTGCTTCAAACCCCTGTGACTCCAATGGCTCACGGGTTGCACGTGCAGCAAAGGCCTTTGCTGCAGTGCACCAACCCTACAACAATACTGGTAACACTTTACCTCAGAACTCTGTAACATGCTGGAAATTATAATATTTCTGTTCTATTTAAGTACTAGTTGTTATACTTTAAAACTAATCCATCTGCAAGTCTGAGTAATGTTCAGGTTATGGGCACTCATTAATTCTGTGGACTAACATTAATCACAGCTGTCCATTACCAGTCTCATGAGCACTACTGAGGATTCTTATCAGAAACTGACAGCAGGGACAGTGGGGTAAGAATGGAAACAAGGAATTGCAGGTCTGTTCTACCTTAGATTGCTATTCTGGTTAGGATGACGTGCCAGTGATTGTGGGAGCTCTTCTAGCTTAGTACTAAATTTACTTTAAGGGGAAAAAAATTGAGACAATAACTCTAGGTTCTGTAACTCATCAGGTTCTTTAAGGCTGATTTGTATTTTTTCCTCTGATCTTATTTACTGTAACTGTTTGGGGGGTTTTTGTTCAATAGCTGCACTCTAAATAACAGGCTTAATACTGAGTTTTTCAATTGCCCTTATATGCTTATATTTTTCTTCACATATTGCAAAAGAAACATCATAAACAGTGTGTCCTTAGACTGACGCTGTTCTGAAGTATTTTTGCCAACTGCAGTTAATGAAAGTCCATATATTTGTACCTTTCCAATCAGGAATTAAGATACCAAAAGAACGTTTTTTAGGAAGTTTTATTATGCAAATCTCGCCTTTTTAATGTGAAAGACATGAATTGAATTAACTAGCAAATACCCTGCAAACTTTGTAGTTGTGGTTTTGTTAAGACTGTATAAATTGTGAATATTTGTATACTTTGAAAGAGCAAAATAAAGAAACTAGAGGAGTCTTAATAGCTGCTGTTACTCTAGAATCCCAAGTTCTTGTCAAGCAGTTTTTTTGGCTGACTGATACATTAATGCAACTGTTTTCCACTCTTCAGTTCTAAGCTGAAATGTGATTTTCTTTCATAGGTGATAGAAAGGAGTATCTTTGCATTTGGACAAAATAGACATTTCGACTTTTCAGGCTCTTCAAGGCGAATAGGTAGAACCCGTGTTCATGAACATGTAGATGAAATCCTTTTGTGGCCTTTGGTTATCCTCCTCTATTTGTTCCCTCCCTTCTCCCCGATGCGTGCAAAAAAATCAGTGCTCAGAATGTTGGTCACAATCTTTTGTCTCTCCTTGGCTGTGGTTTTGGTCTCTTGTGCATAGGCAGGTGTTAGAACTAGAATAATCATTTCTAGGAATACACCATGAAAGCAGAATGCTCAATTACACTGTGTTCTTCTGGTGCATTTACACATTATATCACACTAAAAAGTACAACTGGCTGCTATGGTTTTTTAATATATATTTCATTTTGGTAAGCCCCAGCCTTTTTACTAATATATGACCTGGTTAAATCTTGTTAATCTGTTTGAATTGTATTTGTTAATAATGCAAATATTTCTAATCATCTTTAAGAGTAAAACACTTCCTTTTTGTTAATGGTTTTGGGAAAGGATTCTAACCAAACCTGTTTGAAGAAAAATATGAACATGTGCCATTGTATTATAACACTATCCACTTTCTTGACAGTTAAAGTCCTTTTTTATTTTTTTGTAGCATGTAATGTATATGTTCATAGTACGTGAAGTAAATAAAAGTATAGCCAAAACTTTGACTCAGAGTTATTCTCAATCAGTTCTTGGAGTACTTGCATTTAATAATTAAAAATAGAGGGGGTAAGACCATTTTTAATTGGCCATATTAGTATGAAAACAATGAGCACAACACTTACAGAAGTAAGACAAACCAAGGTAACTAAGTTAACTTATTAACCAATAAAATATGGCTTTTTTTGAAAAAAGGTGACTTTGTGTAATTAAATGAGTCAAGGGTTTGGGGGAAAAGTATATTCTCATTTCCAAAAAAAATTTGTGAGGAATGTTAAGATGAGATTTTGTAGCTCTTGGTCTCAGTTCTACCTGCACAAGTGTGTCAGGGAATAGTCTGGCGATCCTTTGGATGGGGTGTGTATGGATGATAAAGAAATTTGGGAGGATAAACAGCTGTTTATATATTCTTAGAAGTATCAGTGGGAACAAAGTTACACAAAAGAATACCAGCAAGAATCTCCTGCAGGAGTCTACAAATAGTTCAGAAGAGCTGTTTTTATGTGTGGTGGTGTGGGAGCACCATTTCAGTGAAAGGCCAAGGTGTGTAGGTGCTGTCAAAGGCTGAATGACAGCAGATCAGGACCAGAATCCCATGAGGGGGCATCATTTGTAACATCAATCTGCATTAATTCTACTTTTGCCATGGTATTCCTTAAAAACTGCAAGGGGACAATGGCCTTGAGGCCCCAAGTATAAGAATCTTGATGTGTCTCCACACAGTAAAGATTATTCTATCAGCTCCAGATGGAAAAAACTTCAATTTTCATAGGTAGAATCCCCCAGCTGCAGAGCTGCAATCCAAGAGTGCCTTTTAATGAGATTAGCTGAGATCATTTCAGGGCTCCCTGCAGCCAAAAAGAAGAGGCTGTGCCTGCCCTTCCCTAGGGCCCTGCCAGCCATCCCCTCCTGCTTCACCTTGCCCTGGTGTTTCCAGAGCTCGTGCAGAAAACTGCTTTTCCTTTTCCATTCCCTCTCCTTTCAGCTGTGGGTTTTGGCTGCAGCAGTGATTGAATCAATTCATGTGAAAGTTGAGGGGGCAAGGGGCAAGCAAGGATTGCATCAGCAAATTGTGCTGTATTTCCTTGGATTAGGCTGTTTATTCCTCATGCTTTGCCAAATCCCTGACCAATTTCCAAATATCTGAATACCATCTGTATTGAGTGCATTCAAAAGAATTTAAAGTATTTAGACAATATGCTATTATTCAGCAAGGGTACCAAGAATGCACCTCATTTCTGGCAATTAAATCTGCTTGAAGTGTCCTGATTTATTGGTATTATTGAACTCTCTGCAACCTGAGTGCCTGCTGAACATGAGGATCACAGAAAAATACCTAAATTGATCCAAACCTAATTTATTGTGCACAGCTCCCTAAGTCTCTGGTGAGAAATAGACTTTTATGGTCAATAAAGTGCAGCAGCGATTTGCAAATCATAAAAATTTACACAGAGATAGTGACTGTGCACTACTGGGACCTTCTGGGTACCTAACTTGGTATCTGCACTACTGGGACCTTCTGGGTACCTAACTTGGTATCATGTATTTACCAACAGTTCAGAAGTAGAGGTTTACAATGATTCCCAATTTCAGCAAAATCAGTATTTTCTAATCATGTTTCAGATAAATCGAAAAAAGCAACTATTTTTGTGGACTTGACACCTAATTTTCACCTTAGTCAAGACATGCTGATGTCTTTGTTTTTGTGTTGCAGAAATCCTGATTAGATGATCGTGATCTGTGAAAAAGAGGGGCTTAAATGTCCCATGAAAACAGAACACTGATTTTCTGAGCAAGCAAAGAGAGCTATAAAAATAATTCTGTCAAATTTTTATATTTATTTGTAAGAAAACCATAAGGTTATGTTGATCTTGCAGACCCTAAAACTCTTGTTCATCAAAAAATCAGTCAGGCCAGCAATAAACTATTGAAAAAAATGTACTTTAAATGGTGTTCAAGGTGTGTGCCCTCAGTCACCCATCAGGAGCCCATTTCTGTGGGCACAATACAATAAATGGGGATACCTGACTTTGTGTCCAGCAGGTGCCAGGGCCAGCTCTGTCTCTGCTGTCAAAATGTGCAAAGGTCTCTGTGCGCTTCTCCCATCAGAAGGGCTGAGCATCCTTAGCCTGCACTTCCTTGGAGATATGGGGAAAAGAGACAAGACTTCATTCACAGCTACTCCGAGCAAATCACAGAATCACGGGATGGTTTGGGTTGGAAGGGACCTTAAAGCTCATCTCATTCCAATCCCTCTGCCATGGGCTGGGACACCTTCCACTAGACCAGGTTGCTCCAAGCCCCATTCAACCTGGCCTTGAACACTTCCAGGGATGGGGAATCTTTGAAGATCAAGTTCATGCCAGCCATGCGTAATCCCTTTTTGTCTTCTAAAACCATTCTGATTTCAGAAATCGAGGCATTATCTCAGTTATTTAAACTTTTATTTTAAGTGTATGCTCCCTTTGTTTTTCAGAAGTACTGTGTGAGGAACTCATGAAACATTCAGTTTTAATTTCTAGATTTCCTAGCCTCTGGAAACTGTGAAATTACCACGTGCGATGCACTAGAGGTGATACTTAGAGCAAACACCCTGGAGAGGCTGCAGAAACCTGTACCTGACCGTCTGCTTTTCGGTCACAGAGCCACCCTTCCGTGTGGAGCACACCCGGTGATTTGTACCAAAATACCGAGAGAGGGTAATTCACACAGCGCTGTCAGCGTCTGAGGGCTGCACAAACACGGACAGAACGAGCCGCACTGAGGGAAATGCCACCGGCGGCCGAGCCCGCTGCCCCCTCCGCTCGCCCGCAGCCATGTCCCGGTCACGGCCCCGCCAGAACCGGCTGGGGGAGCGGTGGATCCGTCCCCGCCATTGTCGGGCTGCCTCATCCCTCATCCGGCGTTAGTTCTCATCCCGCCTCACCCCTGACACCGCTTCATCCATCCTGCCTCACCCCTCATCCCATCTCGTTCCCTTTATTCCTCGTCCTGCCTCATCCCTGACACCGCCCCATCCCTTTACATGGCCTCATTCTTCCTCACCCCTCACACCGCTTCATCCACCCTGCCTCAGCCCTCACACAGCTTCATCCATCATGCCTCATCCCTCACCCCGCGTTATTCCTCATCCCGCCTCACCTCTCACACAGCTTCATCCATCCTGCCTCATCCCTCACACCGCCTCATCCCTCAGTCCCGTCTCATTCTGCTTTATCCCTCATCCCGTCTCACCCCTCATCCCATCTCCTCCCTCACATCCCTCATCCCGTCTCATCCCGCTTTATTCCTCATCCCGCCTCACCCCTCGCGCCGCCTCACCCCGCCCCCCGCCCGTTGCCAGGGAGCCGCGGTTGCCATGGGAGGCGGCGGGGCGCATGCGCGCGCCCGCGGGAGTGCCCGGATGCAGCGGGAGGAGGCGCTGCCGCCATATTTGCCCGGAGAGCAACGAGCTGGTAGCTGCCGAGCCCCCCGGACCCATCGGCTGCCATCCGCCCCGCGCAGTCCCCGCCGCCGCCCCGCCCGCAGGACATGGACGATCGGGAGGACCTCGTCTATCAGGCCAAGTTGGCTGAGCAGGCTGAGCGCTACGATGGTGAGCGTGGGCTCGAGAGGCCGTGCACGGCCAAGGGGAGAGGGAGGGA